>NDGN011339342.1:0-17808 GCA_002564285.1 Tympanoctomys barrerae | reverse complement strand
AACTCAGGCCCTTGCACTTGCCAGGGAAGTGCTTATTCTACTGAGCCATCTCCTCAGCCCTAACAGTGCTTATTAAAGCAAAAAGGAAGAACACGCAGCCCATTGCAGGCAAGAGTAAGGGCCATCGTTATGGAACGCCTGCACCTGGCGAGGGCTACAGGCTTCTCACTGGGCCCAGAGAGGGCAGCAAGTTAGAGGAAGAGTCTGACGGAAGCTGTGACTTGTGGTAAAGGGAAACAGTAAATCTACAGAGACCTCGTGCAGGCAGAGCCACCAACACACCTGCACTTTCTACCTTTTCAGGTGAGAGAAAAGTCATCCATGGGGATTGCTCACATTGTGGGGCCTCCTGAGGGACCCAGCAGGATGGAGAAAAGTGGAGAAGACACCACAAAAAAAACTAAAAGATATCATAACAGTTTTTCTGTTTGTTTGTTTGTTTTTGTATTTTTAGGAACGGTCTACAGGGTGTTCAGTGTCTCACTACTAGATCAGACGCATAGTGATCTGCCTGTTTACAGCCTCCCAAGAGCTGAGATTACAGGCATGGGCCACCATGCCCAGTCTCAGTTGCAGTCTCAGGATGCCCCAAGGGTGGGGCTGGCACAGCAGGCTCCCAACCCCTATGCCTGCTTGCGGGTGCTTTAATCTGCCGAGCTACTTGATAACAGTTGTTCAGAAAAGAGGACATCTATGCATGAGGTTAGTGTTAACAAAGATGGGGTTGGCCAGCGCCAGGGTTCCTTAAGTCGTGGTATACTTGCCAGCTCTTCTGTCTCTGGACACTGCTCCACAACCACAGCTTAAAGGAAGCGAGGTTTGGTTTGACTCACAGTTTCGGGGGTTCTGCTCATGGGTGGCTAGCTCCAAAGGAGATATCATGGTGGAAGACCGTGGTCGTGGCTGACGAAGCTGCACAGCCCAGCCATCTGGGAAGCAGAGCCTGAGAATAGGGCCAGTGGAAGGAATCGAGAATGTAGTCCCCCAGGTCACACCTCCGTGAGCCCAGACACAGCCCAAAGTGGACTTTACTAATTCCCCCCAGTAGCTCTAGAGCATTCGGTGGACATGATCAACCCTAAGGACCACACACAATTACTTAGAGCCATTAAGAGTCTCGAGGCAGAACACGCCCAAGTTTAGGCCTCTGAGGGCCAGGGGCATCTTCCTCTTACCAATTTGAATATTTAAATACAGTAACTGAATACTGAACTTCTATATTTCCTTCATGCCACAGTCAAGGATGTGACAACTGTCATGGGATTAACCCGAGGCAAACACACTTTTCAAGAACATGTGCTTGGTCATAAAGATGGTTAGGTCAGTAACACAAGACCTGGACAGCAGCATCTCAGATCAAGAACAGAGATGGGGTGGCTTCAGCCCAGGGCTACTCTTCAGGACCTGCAGAATTTAGCTTCTGAGACTGAGCTTGCTGTGGCAAGCAGAAACACTTACCCAGGTTATTTTTTATTCTCTCCAGCAGTCATCCCTCAAGCTGAAATGAAAGCAACGACTGGGGCAAGCAGCCTGAAAAGGCACAAATATCAAGTGGAACAATGCACTGCAGTACAGAGAACCTTGTAAACAGGGTCTTCAGGCCTCAGCCAGGCACTGAGTGGTCAACATCCAGAGTGACCACAGCTGGGCTTTGAGTGTGTTGTGAGCTCTCTGGTCCACGTAAGTGCTGGAGGTAGATCTAAAGCTGGACTTCTGAAACTTTAAAAGCTTTAGAGGCAATTAATATGTACCTAAGTTATATGCATGTGCAGGGTATCCACAAGTAGCTGGTCTTCCATTAGCTAAATGTTTATGGAACCAGTTACAAAGACCAACACCCTTCACAGAACTGCTCTAAACTGCTATGCATTATTCCTCTTGATTTTTGTGTGCTGCAGGCTACTTGCCCCAGCTCTGGGGGCAACTGCCCTGAGAGAATAAAAAATAACCAGTAAGGCCCTTACAAACGGTGAAGATTTGACAAGTGTCCAAGACACACTGGACATTCTCCCAGACTAACTCCTTCACTCCCTTGCCAGAGTCAACTTAAGGAAAACCATAACAAGGAAAACAAGCCACCAACTCCTGGTGGAGCCTTGCATTCGCAGGCCCAGTCACTACCGGTGGGCAAGGCTAGGCCCTGTCTAGCCATGACTTTTCACAGCAGGACCCTACAAACTTTTAAGTCAGGGCCAGTGACATAGACGCTGAAGCTGAGCTGGCTGCAGGGTACGGGTTCCAGCGCTGTGACTTGAGCTTGCAGGACATACAGTGGGGGCAGGCCTGGCTGTGGTCGAGATGGGCCTTCAAGAGTGCTGGGTAAAGTTTTTCTGGCTGGGATTGATATTTCTGTCAATCAGAATCACAGAGGAGGCTTAGGAGTGCAGGTTTGGCGTTGGTGGTGGCAGGTTTCCAAATAGCAGGAGGCAGTAGCAGGAGAGCTTTGGCCAAAATGCTGTTGTCCAAGGTGCACACGACACATCCAGCTTGTCAGACTCCCTTCCAGCCAGAGCCACTTCCGTCTGTAAACTGGGTGTGCTCAGCGCCTGGGGGGGGGGCAGTATCTTTTAGTCACTTTCTGGTGGACCCAGCTTGGCAGGTGGATAAGAGACAAGACTGAGTGATCCGCAGTCACCCAGGAGATCCAGTCCACACGTGGCACCTGGAAGTTAGGTCGTGGCCTAAATGCAGCTCGTCAGCTTTCCTGATCAAAAGAATAGTGGCTGTTAGTGTGCAACAGCATAAGGGGGCGACAGCCCGGGGACTGGATCCACGCATCTGCGCGGATAGCCGGGCAGCTCCCGCGGCTGACAGTCCGAGAAAGCCTCGCTGCTTCTGTGAACTCAAGGATCCAGACTCTACGGAAGCCAGCAGCTCCAGCGCACATGTGGGCACAAGGGGTCTAAGCAATAAACAACTTTGCTGTAATTTTTTTAAGTGTGCCTCATGGAAATAGACTCACATACTCCACGGGATATACACGTGTTCGTTTTTCTGTTTACTTGAAATTTCAATCTATCCTGGCATCCTGTATTTTAATCTGGCAACGCTCCTCACACCAGTTACAGAAGTAGGACGTGAGTGGCCGGGCTGGGAGCGCTGGGAAGGTGTGCTTCCGGCTGCAGAGGGCGCGGCGAGCCGTGCGCTTGCTTTGCTGGGGGCTCCTACCGCTAAGGGCGGCGACTCTGCAGAGAAGCACAGGGTCCTCGGAAAGCCCCTGGGTCTGAGGGAGGCCTGCAATAAGACCTACGAAGACCACTGTCTGGTGTGTGGCTTTCAAAAGATTGTGAAAAGTCTCATTTTCATTTCCTATAATTGAAAAATGAAGAAATACTTTTTTCTTAAAGAAAGGAAAAAAAAAAAAGGAATCTTTTCATGTACTTAATGACTCCATAGGAAGATTAGAATCTTCCTGTGCCAGCACCATCGCCCCCTCCCCCATCACCAATGCTGGGCCCCCAGCGCTGCTGACGTCATACTCCCCCCCCCGCTGCTGACGTCATCCAGTGCGTCTGCTGTGCCCAACTCCTGATCTGTGCTCTCAGGCTCGGGAAACTTCTTCTATAAAGGGCTGTACAGTAAATATTTTAGGCTCTCCATCGTGCGATTTTAAGAGGCGATGATAAACTATCATCGTAAACTGTGTTTGGCTTTCTGAAGTGTTTCTGAAGAAACGACTCACCTCATTCACTGTGCCACTCTGAAAGCAGCCAAAAGTACTACAAAACGCATAGACGCGGCTGCGTTCCAGCACAGCTGCTGGTACGGACACTGATGCTAGAATTTTATAGAATTTTCTACGTGCCAGGATACATACACGTACCTTGCATTTTCTTCTCACTCCTATAGACATTCAAAATTCATCCTTAGCTCATAGGCATCATAAAGCAGGCAGCAGGTTGTTCTTGGCCCTCGGCTGTGATTTGCCTGTCCCTCTCTTATGGTTTGTGCCTAGTTGTCCCCACAAAGCCTCATGCAGTCACGGGGTGGCGACTTCTAGAGTTTGAGACTAACTCATGATCCACCAGGATTATGGGTCTGAGTGCTGCTGGGATTATGGGTGTGAGAGCTACACTCAGCCCGAGGCGGATGGCCTGAATGTAACACAAGAGAGACGGAGACAGACTCTGTAGCCAGTGCTGCTGCTGCTCCTCCATGTTGCCCTCTTGCTCTTTGCCACTGCCATGAAAGGCTGCCCTCTGCCATGTGCCCCTCTGCCCTGGAGCCAGCGGAGTGTGGACTGAAACTTCCAGACACTGAGCTAAATAAACTTTTCCTTCCTTCATTTTGGATGTTGAGTATTTGTCCCAGCAATGAGAGAAGAGTAGCTGAGACACCCTGCTTTGTAAAATTAAACTGCTAACCTTGGATAATCTCTTTAAGCTAAAGGGGAGATGATCCTACTGTTCATGACCTGGAGTAGAGTTATGGAAGGAGCTGGTCTGAGTTATCATCCAGCCTGGGCCTGTTGTTAACTTATTGCCCCAATCCAGAGAGATTATGTCACTACTTCCGGTCTCTTCCTTCATCTGTTTAAAAAAAAGACCCAGGATGAGGGGGCATTATATTTAGCAAGCCACTAAATAAAGTGGTTGGAAAATACAAGAGGAATATAAGGACACATTCAGCAGCAATAACCCAAGGATTGGGTAATACTGAAAATCATACAGCAAGAGAAATAGAGAAATCAGATGGATTTCCTCGTAAATTTTCCACCACAATTCTTTACTTCATGGAAAGCAGAATAAGGCATAAAGTCATTTTCCCCTCACACACAATTCACTTTCATGGATTCTGCAAAAAAGAGGAAGTTTCTCTCAGTAGAGAAGCAAACTGACAGCCGGGGCCAAAAGCAAGCATTTTCTCACAGAGGGCACCTGTATCCCCCAAGGCCCCTTCTGTCTTGTCCTACGCTGCGCCCCTTTCCCAGCTCCTAGCTCCCCCAGCGTACCCCAGCATTCCCAGTTCTCAGGAAGTTCCCATCTCTGCTTTTTCCTTCTTCAAGACTGTAGTGCTAATAAATGCCAGGGAGGCACACACGCTACAGCACTTAGAGATCAGTCTTGTTTTAATGAGATGACCTCAGAACAGAGAAACACTGAAGAAGATCTTTAAAACTTATCAAAGTGCTTGGCAAACAGGGATAAAGAAAACCAGGCTGTTACGGGAAGGCTCTTGTTTCCATAAGCTGGGCTCTTGACTCGGCAGATCCTCTCCAAATGATTGTCTTGAGGAGGCTGGACAAAGGGCCCTCAGAGGACAGTGAGAAAAAGATCAGGTTGTGACAAAAGCACAAAACATTCAGCAGGGCAGCAGGATGATCAGAAATAATCACAGAGGATTATGAGGGGCTGCATAACCAGTGACAGCAGAGTCACCTATTTGTTAGCACTTCAGATGTGCCGTTTCTATGTCTCACTGATGTTTTATTTCCACTGGGTGCATGTATAGATCGATTTGGTTCAAAGGAAGTAAAAGTTGCGTTCTCCATGGAGCCTCAGGCCCTCTCAGAAGCTTAAGCTGGGGGTTAAGAGAAGCAATATCTTTTTTTAAAATTAATTTTATTGAGAAAGAAATAGCAATGAAACTGTTTCAAAACAGGTTAGTAGGACAGTTACAATAATTAATACATTGCATATCATTGTCTTCGTAGTAGTTATTCATAGTACAAGATGCAGACATGGTATCTTGTCTAAACACTATTAGTACAAATCTTTTTAAGAGAAGCAATACCCTGAGCTCAACCTGGGAAACAGCGACTACGGGAGAGACTGTCTCCAAATAAAAATAAAAAAGGCTGGGATGTAGCTCAGTGCAAAAGTCCTGGGTTTGACTCCGGGGGCGCAGTGGGGAGCAACATGAAACACAAAAGGGAGCACTAGAGCTCGGGCCCTGTTGAGGGGAGTCCTGCGGACACCTGAGCCACAGCCCCCCGACCCCAGGACTGATGTAGTGCTCTGTGCTACTCATCACACTCGCTGCTCTGAACCTAATACAGTATGATACATAAAGGGACTTGGCACAGAGTAAAAAATAGACATGTTGCTATAGTTACCGCTGCTGAGGGGAGAGGAGTTGTGTCAACTGAAGCTCCTGAATGGCTGCTCCAGACTGAGCAGATGGAGGAGGCGGGCAACAGGCACGTGTGTGGGGCAGCACTCAGGACCGATGAGTCAGGGCTGTAGGGCACGAGGCCCCGGTCATGGGCTGCATGGGACCGGCCCAGCTGGCCAGGCTGGCGGGGGCCTCTGAGTTAAACAAATCTGGGGTTAAATCCCATCTCTCCTCCTTCCTCACTAGGCAAGTCCCTTATCCTACTCAAGTCTGTTTCCATATCCATAAAACAGAAAATACAACTACCTTGAACATTGTAAGGCCCCTATCTAATCTCTGGTACATAGATATTCCACAAATAGGAGTGAACGTTGTTTTTAAAAGACCCACCAACTGGTAAATACCTGCAGATGTATGGCTGGACTCCTCGGGTGGCAGTCGGGGAGTGCTCGTCCCTGACTCTTGAGGAAGAGGGTGAAAGACACGAGCGCTGACGGTGTGACTTGCTTCTAACGTGGTACATGCTGGAGACCTACTTCTTTCCATTAATTTTATAATATTGCTTCTTAGATAACAGAAAGGAAACTGTGATCCTTGGCCTCAAGGCTATACGGCGGCCCCATCTCCCATGCATGTCTACTCACTTATCTGCCGCATGAAACACTTGCCAAAATTCTGCCTCTCTTCGCCTCTACGTTCAACTCAGCACCCAGGTCGAGCTAGACCTCTCGCTATTGATCCGCGCTTCTCCCTGCCTGGAGAGCTGGGTGCTGGCTAGAATCAGGCGTCGCTGAAACACCTGGATGATGAGATGTGCGCGCAGGAGGCTTACTGGGAAACATGCTTAACACACCTGGGAGGGAGGAAAGCAAGCAGGATTCGGTGAAGGGGGATGTCGAACCGTCACATCCTCACAACTAAGGACTCTGCGGATGCCTCCTGAAGACCTGGGGCGGGGAGGACCCCCGGGGGTGGGGGCTGCAGATTGTGTGGAAGGATTGTGCACTCTATCTCGAGGACTCAGCTGAGATCCGTCCGCAGGCGAATCCCGTGCAGATGAGGACATGTGGCCCCCACATCTCAGCGGGACCCCCTTGCGTCTGCTACCCCACTGCCAGCCCACCACCAGGTCCCTCTTCATACCGAAATATGGTTGCCAGCCACTTTCAGGTGACTCTCACAGCCACTATTCAGTTCAGAGGCCACAAAATTCAAAGCCTGTCTTTGGTACATTTCTCAAAATTCCAGTCAATGCACAGAATGAGAAAGTTAATGCCCCTTAATCATATGCAGTGATGTGTGTGTTTCTGATTAGTTAAGATTTCCAGGGCCTCAGCATATTCAAGTGTATTTAATGTTCCTTAGTCTAGTTCCTCATTTTGTTTATAGGAAAAAATATTTCATGGGTAATGATACAATTCTATTCTTACACAATATCCATTGGAGTTTTCATTTCCTTTATTTGCTGAATAATTTTTCTTTTTAAAGTATTCTTTTGAAAATATAACAAGAAGTTCTATATACTGAAGGAAAATTCAAACTAGATGAGCAGAATTAAATTAAGAAATCTCTTAAATTACAGAAAAGCATCAACTTGTTATAAAGAGAACATGGTTCAAAAGAGAACTAGTAGTCGGCAATAGTACACCATCTCTTTCCCTTATGAAGTAAAGACTTGAAGATTCTTGTCATCTTGGTATCACTATTTCCCACATTGAAATAATTTGTTGGATTTAAAACATGGAAATGGTTGCTTTGTAATAAATATGTTGTAGGAATGAAAAACAGTGAACGACTGAAGTCACATGCATCTAGAAAAAATGGAAGAGATGTAGGTGTGAAAGATAGAAGTGTATATTAATATGTATACTTATAAAACAATATCAATGGGGGCTGGAGAGTAGCTCAGAGGCATGAGCACCTACCTGGCAAGCACAAGGACCCAAATTCGACCCCCTGGACACACCATGCAGGCCCTGGAACCAAGCATGGTGGTGCACACCTGTAATCCCAGCACCCCAGCACTGGGGAGGTTGAGACAGGAGGCTTGCTGCAAGTACGCAACCAGCCTGGGGGCTAAAAAAGTGAGTATAAGGCCAGCCTTAGATGCATAGCATTTTTAGACTCTGTCTAAAAAATTAAAATATATATTTGTACATATATATGCTATCATATTACTTTATATGCTTGTTCTTTTAAAGGCTTTTATATATAAATGTGTGTTCGCACAAATGTGTATTGGAAACACACACATACACACACTTCCTTAAAAATTGCAGGACTACTTTCATTTGGTAGAACTGCCCCACTTTACTCCAGCAAAGTGTTGCACAATGAACGGCTGAAGCGCTGCCAGCTCCAAGGCCACAGTGCTATGTGTCTTGCGCATGTGCTCCTCATGCTTCCGAGTCTGCAGCCCTCCACCCAGTGCTGCGCACAGACCACAGTGCGCTTGGCGGCTCTGTTCATACCACGGGGGCCCTATGCTCTGGGAAACTTGTGGAAATTTTTCCAAGTTTTCCTCAGTTTCCTGGCATGAGCACTTGGATTTCAAATGTCCCTCCAAAGTCTCAGGTATTTGGAGGTGGGGCCTGGGGGCTGGGGCCTGGGCACTCTCTCTCGCTGCCTCCTGGTTGCCACCATGCCACAGGTCTCTGCAAGGCCCCCTACCATGCACTGTCTGCCTTAAAACCAGCAACCCTGGACTGATTTCATTGAAACTGTAAGCCGAAAGTGACCTTTATGTCTTCAAGTATTTCTGCGACGCTGCCTCAGTGACAGCACAGCCAGCGACGCCGTTTGCATCAAGTGTCTCACATCCACGCCGTGAGTGGCATGGCCCTGGCCCTGGCCCCATTTCTGCTTTTCTCTCTACCATCCTCCGCAGAAGCCCTGCTCTCCCACTGCATGGCTGTCTGGGGCTTGTGGTCAGGCCCTAGTCCCGGCTTGTGGTCTGCTGAGCAAATCACCTCCACTCCCCGGGGTGGACATTCATCTGTACAATCTAGGTCTTGAGACCTGGTTGTCAGAGCGGTACAGACACACCAACGAGAAGAGACCCGCTCGTACTGAACGCAGAACTACCCAGGGTTCTGGCTCATGTGCCCTTTGGGTTTGCGTCAGCCTTTCATAAGCTAGTCTGTGTCCCCAGAAAAGTGCTGCTTCCTGTGTACAGAACCTGAGGGCAGGGCAGTAGTGGCTGGTGTCCACTGCACCACGTGCCTCTCGCTTCTGTTGCTGGCCCCGGGTGGGCAGCTCCCAGCAAAGGCTCCTCGCCGTATGTTAGGCGGTCAGGAGTGACCACACTCATCTCCCAGGTTTTGTACTCTTGTTCTACAAGTACAAATAGCGCTAGCTCTGTTTTCCTCATCTGACTAGTATGATGAGATTGTACTTTCTAGATTAGCTGCTTTGTGAGAATAAGCATGCTTTTCATGCTAGGCCCATGGGTCCCTCTCCTACTGCCAGCCTCGAAAGGGATGATCCAGGATGCAGCAACGCTAGCCCACAACAATCAAGAGAAGACATGGTTGGAAAATACGCTAACCTACTTTTGCTTAGTACCTGGAATTGAACTCAGGATCTTGCACTTGCCAGGCAAGCACAGTGTCACTGAGCTGTGTCCCAGCCCAGCTAACCCACATTCAGACCGTGTTGCAAATAATACATTAAACATGACCAGAAAAATCAATTAGTGTTTGATTTTCATGCATACACTAAATAAAAGTCACTTTCACAATTATCGACCAAGAGACTCAGTTGACACCCCTTACAGGAGTGCATGGAGCCCAGTGTGCATGGGCAGCGCAGGGGAGCATCAAGTGCTACGAGTCATGTGATGACCAGCACGGAATGAGTGGCTACTGGGACAGGAAGGTACAAGAAGACCCAACCACGTGGCTTCAAAGACACAGACTCCAAAGAACTGTGCCGCTGTAAACAGGAGTATAGCCTCACTTTTCCCCATATAGCCTCACTTTATGGGAAAAGGCATAAAGTTAGCCAGGTATGGCGCACTTGATAACAACCAACACAGAGAAGTAGGTCTTGAACTTTATGCCATGTGACCCGAAGACCGTGAGTACTGACTGCACAGTAAACAAACATGCAGACATCAGTTCCTTACTTGTTATCCTAAATCGGCATTGATCAATCTTTATATGACTATACATTACGTATAGTCATCTTTTCATCTTTTCTAATCAAATGTTTATGTGGACAGGGACCCTGAAAAACATACACATTCACACATGCATACGCGCATGCGCGCACACACACACACATGCATTCTCTCCCAGATCCCTGTACATCTTATAGGTGGTACAAATCTTATATGAGTTCAAAAAGTTATCCTCAGACCCAGACAAGTACCTGGCCAAGAACTTTCTCGAGCCATTCTTTAGGACAGCAGATTCTCTGGCCATAGCCCAGAGTGTGGTGAACATCATTATCAGATTCATTTCATGGTCTTTGTAGCAATCCGAAGGACTACCAACCAGTGGAGTTCCTGGAAAAACGTACTGACTCTTAAAATCAAAATAACTTCAGAGACCGAGAGACCTTCGTCACATTTGTCCCACATCGTTGACAACCCCCAGGTTCACCACTCCTGCCTCTTTTATTGCTGTCACTCACTAGTTAAAAGCTAGAATTCTACAGCTGCTTTACATTTCCAGTGCAGGTGGCCCATATTTAAAGATGATCGGGCACATTGGTTTTTCCATGCTGGACGCCAGGCCCGATGCCTACAACCTGAAGGAGGGGTCTCCCTGGGCTCAGGAGATCCAGCTCGCTCTGAATGTGGAGGAGCGAAGCTGCCCAGCTCGTGGTCTGTGCAGAGGGACGGTGCCGGACAGGTTCCTTCTGCGGCCACATTGAAGTTGCTCAAAGTGCTCTGCTCTGTACTGTACTCGCACTTCTCACCCCAAGCCCAGCTCAGGCGGCCAGCCGCAGCCTCAACACCGGGCCGCCTTGCCCTTCCTGTGAAGTCACTAGCCCGCCACCCTTAATCTCAGTGTCCTGTGCAGTCTCAGCATGGAAAAAAACGTAAACAAGTCTCCTGCCAGAGCGTAACACAATGACCCCTACCCCAAATTGCAAGAGTCCTTGTTCCCAGGGGAAACTTTCTAATTCTACCTTCTACTATCTGCATGCTAACAGGAATCACTGACAGGAAGTCAGACTGCTGAACCTGACCGGAATCACTCACGGAGCTTGGTTCACAGTGCGCTGGGCCTTCTCTAGCGCACATCTCCAAGCCTTTCCCAACTCTTCCTGCAGGCCAGCCCTAAAGTCTTCTAGGACACACGGTACAGCGACAGCAATGACCCCTCTCATGGTGCCAACTTCCTATCTTCCACAGTAGTCAACTTTCTTCTTGCTGACCACCATACTAAAGGAGAAGAGCTTTTTGGCTCCCAGTTTCAGGGGATTCAGTCCCCAGTCTGAGGTCTCCAAGGCAGGAGCTCCACAGTAAAGGGCGTGGGAGAGCAAAGCTGCTTAGCTGACAGCAGCAGGGGAGCAGAGCGGGGAGAGCGCGCCAGAGGGGAGGGTGAGGCCCACGAGCAGACCCCTCAGTCACACCGCCATGACCTACCAGACGCATCCAGAGGCGCAGCCCACCCACACACGTCCAGAGGCATGACCCACCGATCTCCCTGGCAGATCCCAAAGCCCCTGAAGCTGACGCTCCACCTGAGCCAGCACCCCTGGCAAAGCCCTGACCCAAGATGTCAGCGAGAGCTGACCCAGCTGATTCACTTTCTTCTTGACTATTCTCAGTTCCAAGTAGTCTAAATTCCAAACAGGCCAACTGAAAGGTGGCTGTCAGACCCTTCTGAGGCGCCTCTACCACTCTCAAACACTCACGCCATGCTTACTAACATTCGCACAGCCTCTACATGAGGCACACACGCTCCATCTGATGAACCTTGTGTTAGCGAGCATGTTACAATGATAAGAACCGAGACAAGCACGGGATAAAACGAGAAAGTTTTTTTGGCTTAGAATTTTAGAACTTTCGGTCCATGACCAACTGGCCCCATGGCTTTGGGGCTGATGCAGGGCGGTGCACCGAGCAGAGAACGCACTGTGCAGGGTGCTGCTGACTTAATGACGAGGATACAAAAGGGAAAGACAGACAGCGGCCAGGTTCCGGTGACCCCACTCCAGGCAGGACCCCGGGACCTAACGTCCCCAACTAGGCCCTACTTCTTATCGTCTACACCACCTTTCACGGGTGCTATGGGCTGGAGGCCGAGCCTTCAGGACAGGGGCTTCCGAGGGACATTTCAGACCACATCATAGGGACCTTGTCCCTGGACTGACTGCCCAGGCCTTTCAGTCCTTAATGGAGATACGCAAAGCCCTATTCTACTGTGTGCAGGAAAAGAACATATTTTTTAAGGGGCACACAACTTTTCCATAGAGATTATTCCTCACATTCCTCTGAGTGTGCCTATTAAGTTCATATAGAGATTCAAAATATTCATTTTTTAAAACTTTAAAAAATTAATCATCATCATTGCTTCTCTGCCTTTTCACTAAGATCAAGTGTATAGACAGCTAATTGGCAAGTACAGAGATAAATCTCTTTCCTAAAAAAATCATTAAGCCCATTTTATTGACTCAGCTAAGCTATGAACAACAGGCAAGTTCTTTGTCTTTGTTTTTATTTTTGTTTTGTTTTCTGAATTTTTCTTCCTTTTACTGATGTTTTCTTTTTTTTTTCTTTTGGTGGAACTGGGGATTGAACTCAATATTCTACTGAGCCATCTCCCTGGCCCCTGATGTTTTCTAACTGAATTCAAAGTACCCTGATTTTTTAAGCCATGTGAGAGACACATGAGCCCCTCATCTATCTTTTTGTTTGTTTGTTTGTTTTTTTTGTTTTTTGCAGTACCAGGGACTGAACTCCAGCCCTTGTGCTTGCCAGACAAGCACTTATTCCACTGAGCTACCTCCCCAGCCCTATTATAGTGTGAGAGCTTTGTCATTCCTAAAATATGGAAAGGTGAGTTTCTTCTTTGCCAGCTGTTGCGTCAGACCCACCGTGCGAGCGCCACCGCTGGTGCTTTCTTCCCACCCTCTAGCACCACAGAGCACGCTTTCCCTTAGAGCTCCCAGCAAATGACTTTTGAGTCTTTAGGGCTCATTTGTCACTCAGATATGTGGGGGGGAAGCTCAGATGCAGTGATTCACCCGGTAGCAGTTACGTGCAAAACACGGAGCTCTTTTTAACTCGCTGTAAGAGCGCGTACATCAGGGCACAGAGTGGTAGTGGGAAGCAAGCTAGACGCCCGAGGCCCACTTAGTCACTCTGGCTTATTCTGCTTTCCTTGGGAAGGAATCACCAGCCAAAGCGAGACACCCCCTTCCTCTTCTTTGTGAGGATTCCGGTTGGGAGAAGAGGCTTTTGACACCTCCTAGCACCAAGAACCAGGCATCAGACCAGGCGGATGTGATGCTCAGAATATTTAACAAGCAGCAACCCAGAGACACCCACTAGCAGAAGCCCAGCGGGCACGGCCCGCACACCGAGTTCCAGGCAAGGGCAGCCTGCTGTCTGCTTCCGTCCACGCTGCCCGGCGGAGCAGCTCCCTCGATGCGCGGTACCTACCACCAGGCATCCTGGCAAACACACCCTCTCCCTGCTCTGTTCTCAGGTTGCTGGTTTCAAAGAACACACAGGTGACTCCCAAGGGGTTGAGGCCTTTGACTTCTAGATGTGACGCAAGAAAATTGGAAGTGTGGTGGTTCACATTTGCAGCAGTTTTGAATTTTGTATGTTGAAAAAGTGGCAAATGCAAAAGGCTTTTCAGTAACTCAGAGGGATGGAAAATGTTTGGCACTGCGGCCTCAACTAGGGCTGAAGCCTTCGGACATAATTCTGGGCTGTCTCCGCGTAGGCCTTCCTGTTGCCTTCTATGCGTCCTTGCTGTTGAGCCTGGTTGCACTTGAGACTTACAGGGTCTCTTTCTTCATCTCACGCTTCATCAGGAAGCATGGCACCAGTCTAGGTCCCTCCCACCCCGTCCTATCATGAGGTTTGCAGGGCCCAACTAAACACCTGTTCCTCGCTGGCTCCTTTTTCCTTCTAAGTGCCTGTTGGCCAAACCTATCCCTCCTGGGCAGGACAACAGTCACTAGTTTGGCATAATCTTTAGGGGCCGAAAAGCCCAGGTTCGAGCTTTCATAGTTTGGGTCCCTGCAGTAAGCCCAAGCTGTTACGACTAGTGCTTGTCTTATGACTAAGATGTAAATTCAGAAAATCAATTGATCTGTCGCCAGCAACATCAGACTTCCCCTAAAGAAATGAATTCCACTGAAACAAATTAGGAAATTAAACTGTATTATAATATATTTAGGAGAGGCTCTTTCAATACCCAAGATAGAGACCAGTATCTAATAAAAATATACTGTTAAAACATGCCAGTCCTTTTTGATTCATCATAATTAAGATAGTCATGGTTAATATATCTTTAAGATTCTACTGTTAATACACTATTACATGACCTCAACTCAATAAAAATTCCAGATACAACTTTTTTTTTTTTTTTCAGAGAAATGTTTCACAAGAGCGCACTTCTCCCATTTGCCCTAACAGCTTCCTCTCTGTATTATGAAGGAAGTGACTTTAAGGATAGCGAAAGATTTTCACGCTGAATTTTAAGGACTAAACACTTAGGGAGGCTGCAATTTTCTTCCTTTCTGTTAATACTGGCTTGAAAGGAAAGCTTTCCATCTTTGACTTTTTTCCCAAGAAATAATAAACATTCAGTCTTTGGAAGAAGACTAAAAACGATGTATATTCTCCTCACAATGGAGGTGCCAGCAACTCTGTCGGTCTCAGGTAAAGGCAGCACATACCACCTTAGCAGGAAAAGCAGAAACTGGATCAAGGAGGGAGGTTCATGTATTTGGGGTTTTTTTTGTTTTGTTTTGTCTTTGTTTTTGTTTTTGGTACTGGGGACTGAACTCAGGACCTTGTGCTTGCCAGGCAGGCACTTGAGCCATTGAACTCTCTCCAGCCCAGGTTCATGTATTTGTACAGTATTGAGGAGCACAAACTCTTCCTTTGACTTCACTTGTCCCTGAAGTAAGATCTGCAGGGAGGCAGACGTATTGTCCCTCTGGCACAGTTAATAGAAGGAATGCTCGGCAAGACCGTCTCTCAGAAAGTCTCACGGCTAATGAGCAACAAGCCACAAGACACACAAAACGAGGCCTTGGGGTCCCCAACCCTGTGCTCTTTTCACCAAAGCACAGGGATGCTAGCTGCACATGTTTGGTAACTGTGGCGATTCCTCTCAGACCAATCACAACGAGACCATTCCTGCCTGTGGAAACAGCTTTTGTTTACATGTTGATCAAAGCTGATGGCAGAGGCTGGGGTTCCTCACAGGTATGCACGCTCCCCCTCATCCTTCTAGAAGAGAGGACATACAGTAGGAGAAATGACTAGGCTCCCTTGCATCAGACCACATGGTTTATTCTTAAGCCACAGCCAATGGGTTAAGAATAAAACGGCGCGCGCCACTCTCCGGCCTGGTCACTACAGCGAGGCCGAGCTCGCTGCCTGCCACGCTCTTCGGTCGGGTGGCACTGACTTCCCGGACACAGCGACCAGGGGAGGAGCTAGGAGGAAAGCGGGTCAGGCGGGGGCTGGAGGTGCCGAGCAGTGCGGCATAAACGAGCCCACTTCACATGGGGAAGCTACTGCTTGTTGAGGCGTTCTGGCTTGACGCTAATGATTTTCCCTGATCAAAACAGAGAGCAAAGGCAAAACTATCTTTTGGTGTCTAGGAGACACTGACACCAACTATTTTAAATGATACAGAGAAGACGGAGGAAATCATGTTCAATTGTTAGTGTTCTCTCATATCTGGCAGTGGAAAATCCTAACGGCCAAGGGATTCAGGAAGGGCCCAAGCCAGCGGCCCCAGAACCACCCACACGTGCAGCATGCATTCTGCTGTGAAGCACCAAACTATTCCTACACAGGGTGCATTCAGGCACTGAAAGACAGAATTAGGGGTCCTCCAGAATAACACAAAAGCACAAACAAAATTAGGTGCAAAAGTATTTACTGAACATTTCAAAAACCACAAGTTATAAACTTTAAAAACTAATAGATACAAGCATAACAACATCAAAAAAAGATGACATTTTTGTGAACTGCCTGCTATGTACATACCATTTATCCTTACTTTTTTGGCTACATATTCTATGACAACAGTTCACAATATTTAAAAGAACAGTAAGATAAATGTCTTTCTTCTAATAGTTATTCAAAATATTTTAATGGTTTTATCAATAGTGATTATCATATGTATTTTTAGGACTGTTGTTAACCTTGGGGAAAATCTCAAGTTTCTTCCATTCGTGAGCTACAAGATTTGAGAGTTACATACCGAGTAGCTTTCAACTCTGTATATGCCCAGCTTTCTGCCTCCTCCTCAGTTCACGTGGCTCCAGTGCTGAGCAGCAGGCACACCAAGGCGAAGACAGAACCTCTACCCCGATCCTTGCAGTCAGGAAGCCAGGTGGCTTGACACAGTGAGCAACAGAAATTCTTCTAAAAGATGTAGAGGGATGCGCCTCATACTGGGGTACCTAGTGCCAGCAGGAGCATGACCTCGCGACACGGAAAGGCGTCCCATTATACCCACTTTAAGAGGACCCCACCATGTGAGGGGACCCCACCATGTGAGGGGACCCCACCATGTGAGAGGACTCCACCATATAAGAGGACCCCACCATGTGAGGGGACTCCACCATGTGAGGGGACTCCACCATGTGAGGGGACTCCACCATGTAAAAGGACCCTATTATGGCTGTCCTTCACTGACAGGAGAAAGGTAACAGCAGAAAAGAGGTGAGCTCAGCTGACGGAACCAATCACACACTTACCTTTCCCCATGAGTAAATGTTCTAATAAGGCTCAGGCTGGTCTCCAAAGTAAGTATGGCCTGTGCTTTGGGGGGTTAAATACTCCACTCTCAAAGAGCAAACTATTCAGGAAACCCTACACTGATTTCATGACCACTTTTGTTTAAAATGAAATTTTTTAAGTGCTTTTATTTAAAAAAACAAACCTCTCTTGAAGTGAGTGTAATAGTTATCTATCTCTCTCTCAAATAGTCTGAAAAAGAAGAGTTGCATTGAATTTTATGTCTCCCCCTGGGAGGCAGGAGTGCACACCAAGCTTCCTAAGGACTGTAATACAGGGGTCGGCGATTGGCACATAAAGGTTTCAAAGCAGAAAATTTAGCTCAAATATAAAGCTTTGAATGTTGTAACTATTTAAGTGTATTATAATGAAACCAAGTTGAGTATATCATTGAGAAAGTTGAGAAACTGGGTAAAATTATTCTGGGAAAGCTCTTCAGAGAGGTGTAATTTGGGGGTAATGTAGGACAGTGACTAATCTCAAAGGGCAGCAAGACTGCTTCGCTTACTACCAGCTCCAGTTCAATAATCAAGCTTCACTTGGCACATACTAGGTGCTCACTTAATGCTTTTTACTTGCATATAAGAGGAAAGGAAAGGAGGAACAGAGAAGGGTGGGCAGGCAGGACGGGGTAGGGGGAGGTGCTATGGTTCCCATCTAGATGTCCCCCCAGAGCCTCCTGCAGTTGCGGGGGCAGGCTTCTAGAGCCTGTGATTGATTCGTGGTCTAATGATGAGATTGCAGGGTGAGTGCTGCACCTGCCCTAGGGTAGGCAGCCTGCGTACCACAGAAGGGAGCAGGAG
>NDGN011339305.1:0-21131 GCA_002564285.1 Tympanoctomys barrerae | reverse complement strand
AAAAAAAAAAAAAATATATATATATATATATATATATATATGTATGTATATATATTTATATTTGTTTATTGGTGTTGGAGATTGAACTCAGGACCTCATACTTGCCAGGTAAGCACTTAGGCCACTGAGCTATCTCCCTAGCCCCAGCATTGGGTCTTTTACTGTAATAATTTTAAAAAATTTAAAAATATACTGCACTGGTTTTTTTTTTTTTTCAGAACTGGGGATTGAACTCAGGCTCTTGCACTTGCCAGGGAAGCGCTTATTCCACTGAGCCATCTCCCCAGCCCTGCACTGCACTTTTTATTAGCCTTTGTATTTTTTTTCTTTTGAGACAGGGTCCTACTGTGTCACCTGCATTGGGCCTAAACTCCTGGCTGGAAAGATGCTAACACCTCACCCTTTAGAGCAGCTAAGACTATGAGGCTGTTCCACTTTTCCTTGCTCAACATTTCTTTTAATGTTGTAAAGATTTTCTCCCCCCCCCCTTTTTTTTTTCTTTTTGAGACAGGGTCTTGCTATGTAGCTCAGGCTAGTCTTGAACTCTCTAGATTTCTTTGGCTAGATCAGACCTGCCTCAGCCTCCCAAGTGCTGGGGCTATAGATATTGCCACCACATCTACCTAAAAGTTCCTGTTATTTTTGCTTTAAGAGTGAGGAGACAGGATTTTGTTTCAAATGGTAAAGCCTCTCCTAACCCGTCTCTGAAACTGATATCAAACCCCAGGGAACTAGGCCCACATAGCAGCTGTGCCATTAGCTAAATGCTAGAACTGATGGAGGCTCCTTTAGCTGCAAAGCCCATGCTCTCAGTGGCTCTGCACTGTGTGACAGAATACAGAACACAGTCTTATCTGTGCTGCCTTTTCCCCATATTCCCTTGGCCCCAAACCGGAGATGGACGGTGCCAACCTGGGCCATGAGCTGTCCCTCCTTCTCTGTCCTCAGGACCACTCTGACTCCACATCTGTTCCCGAGGAACTCCAAGGAAACATCCCACTGAGCAGAAAAGCAGTGAAGAGACTATGGTGCAGCCAGGGCAGCAGGATATGTGGCTGTACTATGGCTACTATAATTAGAATAAGTTCTGGGCTCTTTCTTTTGGCCTGTAAAGCCCACACCAGCTACCTCCCACCCCCTTGCACTTTATCCCTGAATGCCTCCCCTTTGCTGTAGCTCTCATTATGCTGATCTGCCTGTCCAAGAAGCCTGCCATACTCATTCTTCCACAGAACCTCTACTGCACTGTTTCTGCACGTGTGCAGATCCCACAGCAGCCTTTTCTCTCCCTCCAGGCCTTGTTTCACACACTTTATCTCTGACCACTTTTTCTAGACCCCACTGCTCTGATCACCCTACTTCACTGGCACTTACTACCTTCAGAAATTATCTTGAATTTGATTTTTAAACTTATTTATTCTTCATCTCCCTTAATGGATTGTCAGTTTCAGAGGGCAAGATCTTGGCTTTGTTTCCTGCTGTATTCTCAGTGACTGAAACTGCTTGGTATACACTTGCGGCTTGACAAATATTTGTTGACCACATAGATGGAACACAGTCTTTTAGCCCACCCCTGCTCCTTCAGAGACAGGAACTTTGCCCATCTTACTCAGTTCCTTCTCTGGTATAAGAAGTTCAGCCTAAGCTAGTACACTTGCTAGACTCCCTTGAAATGACCTGCTTGCTGACTGCCAGCTCCTGCCATGGATACTGTACATAAGCCTTCATATTCTCAAACCTTTGGCATGCCAAAGGAGGGAGAAAGGCTTGGAACTACAGAATAGTAGCAGGTGCTCCCTGGCCATGCACAGAACAACCAACATCCAGGCTACATTCCCCCAATACTGGATGATGCACCTGTTCTGCCCCATGGTTCAGGGCAAGGCCAGGGCACATTCCAGGAGCCAGCCATCTCACCCTGTGTTGGTATGGTGTCCAGACAGAGTCAGATCTTGAGACCGTCCTACTCTGACCTACTCTGAGGTTGAGGCTGCTTGGCCATCCCCTTTCCCCCCGCCTCTATGTCCCCCTCCTGTCTACCTCCTGTAGACATTCTACTCTTTTATCCTGTGAACCATAAGTTCAGCCTGTGAGGCCAACAGTGTCCTGACTTCATGCTCAAGCTTATTAAGCTCTACAGTGCTGGGGGACTCTAGCCAGGGGAATATGTCCTCCTCAGGAACCACAGAGTATCCTGTCCTCAAGGATTACTTTGGATACTGTGCTCAAGATACAAACCTCAACTATTGGGATGCATTTGGCATCACCAGACCCTTCCCCAAGGTACCACCTGATTTATCAGCAAGTACACAGGCCTCTGTATCCCAGGGAACTTTTGGCCCCTTCCCAAAGTTCTACTTAGTTAACACTTGCAGGGACTGGATGGCTGTAACCCTTCGTTTGTGGCCCATCCTCTTCTAGTCCTGAGACTCACTGTTATACGCAGAGTCCAGAGCTGCGCCCAGGTCTTTGACTCCAGAGATTTTTCCACAGCAATGACATCATCTGTCTTTATGCCTTCAAGAGCCTGTGGGGCATTTTCAGAGGAGAGTTGGAAAGAAGCTACATCAGGGTCCCTACCTATAGCTCAATACCAACCCATAGTTGTGAGACCTCTGTAGTGAGACAGGGGATAGTGAAGAAGATGAGAGACTGTCCCTGGCTTCTCTTTGCTGGAGACCTTTGCTCATTTGGCACACATACTCCAGGAGAGCACACTGCAGTTCCACCCACACTACCCACAGAAGACTAGAAACACATCTCTACCCCTTTATCCCCAACCCCTGCCAGTAACTCAGGCCTTCTTCAGGACAGGTCAGGGACAGGTCATTCATACTCACCCTGCTGGGCAAGGTCACCAGAATGAGGAGAATTTTTTGCCAAAAGCAGAGACAGCTATGATATAGAAAGAAGAGAGAGGCATCAGGAAATTGGGCTATTTGGCACAATGAGATAGGCTTGACCCAAACAGCAAGGGCTTCCCAGAATATCATTGTGTGGGAGCATGTAGTCCCTCTTGCTGACCTGTGCCTAGGCCATTGTGCCTGTGAATCATTCCATAAGCACAGCTTCCACCAATGTAGAATCCTAGGCCCACCACAGACCTGGCCACAGGTAGTACATACCTTCTGTCAGCTTGCCGGCTTGTTCTGCTGCCCCACCAGGGAGGATCTTGGAGAGCACGCTCTCCCCATCAGCACCTGGCTGGCCAGGAGCAGCCCCCGGAGGTCCTCCAGGCCTGGCTCCAGCCTTTGTGCCTATGAAAATAGAAGCCACCATCATGAATGAGCCTTGGCCTGGCGGTTCAGGGTCTAAGTGGGAAAAGAGCCGTGAGAGACATGAACACAGGTATCCTGTGAGGTAGGAAGGTGAGGGGAAGGCTAGAGAATAAAGACAAGAGGAAGAGAAGGGGTGGAAAGAAGCAGAAAAGAGGTTTAGAAAGGTAAAGAAGAAGAAAGGAAAAGGCAGAAGTGGACAAAACAGCAGAGGAGAGGACAGAAGAGGAAGGAATAGTCCTTGTGCTCACCAGTACCTTCTGTTCTCTACCCACAGTGGCCTGGGCTCTAAGGCCCCAATACCAGTGGCCCCATTGACTCATTCTAACCACAGCATCATTTTTTACTGGGAGGTCAGCAACTTACTAGGTACCTTCTTGGGGATTAGGGAGTGTATAAGTGGTTATAGGGAGAGAACAGACCAGGGTATAGCTGAAGACACCAAATGATAAACTTACCTGCAGATCCAGGTCCTGGTGTTGGCTGGGCCTGGGGAGCTCTCCCCTGTTGGGGTGTTTTGGTTGTCACTTTAGAGCCATCTGCCTGTTCTGCCCGTGGCTGCAACATAGAACCTAGAGCTGATATCTTGCCAACAACCCTGCCCATACCCAGCCTGGATCCAAAGGGATGTCCAAGCTTTAGCTGTAGCATCTGTCCCAGGTGAGACCCTACTCACCAGTCCTGCTGGCTGGGGGCCTGTGGCTGTTGTGGAGCCTGGCTGGGGCTTCCCTGCTGGCTGGCTTGCAGCAGCGGCTGGGCCCCGGGCAGTTGCCTGGCTCTGCTGTTGTGGCCGAGCTTGCGATGAGGCCTGCTGGGCAGGCTGCTGCCCAAGACCCGGCTGCTGCTGCTGCTGTTGCTGCTGCTGCTGCTGCTGCTGTTGCTGCTGCTGTATCTGTGGCTGGCGCAATGCTGCTCCTGAGGCCATCTGCCTGGATGATGGTGGCTGTGACTGCTGTGGCCCTGGAGCTGCCTGCCGACCTTGCAACTGTGGCAGTGCCTGGGGTTCTGGCTTTGGCTGCAGTGCAGCAGGCCCAGAGTGGGCCTGCCGGGAGCCCTTCTTGCTGTCAGAGGTGTGGTGGTATGCTGCTGGAGCACGAGATGGCTGGGAATAATCAGTTGGGCTGGGGTACCCAGGCTGACCCTTCTTCAGCATGGCTGAGGCAGAGCTGGGCTGAGTGTGGGGACGGGCCTCATGGCGACCCGGGTCCCGAACATGTGATTTGGCAGCACGCCTTCCCGGCTCCTCACCAGCATGGCGGCCTGCATGCCGCCCGTGCTCACTGTGGTGCCGGTGTTCCTTGGCTGGGCCATGACGGCCTGGACCAACCTCATCATGAGGCCACAGACCCTCCTCAGGGGGCTCATCGTAGTCGTGGTAGCTGTGCCTGGCAGGGCCTCGCTTCTGGGAGGAGGAGACTGTGTGGCCCCCATGGTGTCTGAACCGGTCAGAACGAACATCTCGGGGCTTATCAAACCAGTCCGTCTCCTCCTGGCCCAGGTGATACGCTTCAGGAACCAAAAACAGAACACCATCAACTCCTGGGCTGGCCTCAGGGGCAGGCCTAGCTGAAGCCATGCAAGGAGACGAGAGTGGGCACCACAGCCACAAGCAGATCACTAGGTCCCAGCCCTCCCTCCCTTAGCCAGCTAGCAGGGCACAAGTGAGAAAAGTAAGGACAGCCTGCAGCAGGGCCTACTGGTGGAGTTGCCAGGCCAACCCTGCTGGGACATTGGGGCCTACAGGTGGGCAGGCCCCCTAGGGCTGAGCATCTGCAGAAATCACCCCCAGCTGCCATTACCTTCACTGTCAGAAACCACGCAGTGAGAATCATCCAGGATGTAGCCCTCCTCACGTTTATACAAGTGGGCTCGAGGTCCATCCTTGATATGCTCCTGGACATCAGGCATGGAGTGGCTGGAGCAGAACTGTGGACAGGTATCGCCAGGAGGCAGTGTGCCCCCAGCAGGGCGAGGCCGCCCCATGGGGCTGACAGGGCTCTCCTCCTCAGAGGCTTGGCTCCGCATGGGTGGCCGCATCCGGCCATGGGTCATGCTCAGTGATGAGGGCTTGGAGCCTGCTTTCTGAAGTCGCTCCACAGCCTCCCGTTCCCGTTCATACCCCTTGCCTCGGCCACTATAATCATGGCTAGACAGCTTTTCTCCACTGTATGCAGACCCCACCCGAGACCGGCTGCTCCCCCCATACATGCGGTCATCTTCCTCTGCTGCATCCCGGTTGGACACCCCATAGTATCTCTGCTGCTCATACACATTTTTTTTGAGCCCATAGGTGATTTCATCCTGGAACTTCCTGCCCCGAGAGGCCAGGCTGCTACTAACAGCAGGTGCGGGATAAGAGGCCAGGTCTGACTCCACATCCTTGGCCTCTTCAATAGGTGAAAACTTGGAGATTTTTTGCTCCATTCCCTGCTTCCGATGTTTGCTTCGTTTTGAGGAGATGGCAGCTGGGGCTAGACTCTTGGAGGGATGTTTGGGCCCCATGGGCCCTGGACCATACTTCTCTCCTCGAGTCCCATGCCTGTAGTCGCTGTCACTGTAGTAGTGGGTACTAGCAGGTCGTCCATTGCTTTCCACACTCCGGTGGTGATGGCTAGGCTTTCCACGGGAATCGTATGAGTCCTCCTCAGATTCTTCCTCTCCTCTGGCATAGCAGCAGGGCAGTGTGGGGCCCTCCAGGGCACCTGGTTCTCCAGACTCCTTTCCAGGACGCCCACTGCTGCCTGGACCCAAAGACTCCATCCGCTGGCTATCAGGGACAGTGCTGTCCTTGGTCAGCTCACTGATATCATTGATCATCACATAGTTCCGAGGAACATTCTGCTCCAGACTGGTGTAGTGTGAGTCAGAGGGGTAGGTGGGGACTGGGCTCTGGCTCACACTGCCACGGTCACTGGCCCGGGGAAGTTCAGGGGTCCTGCCCTGCTCATAGCTGCTGCTCACTGCTGGTCCACTATAGCTGGTTTCAGAGGGGGCTGATGACATGGCCACAACAGGGCTGGCAATCACCTCATAGTTGGTGGGCACCTTCTGCTCCAAGTCAGCTAATGATGTTTGGCGTGGCTTCTGGTGAGGTGCACGGCTGTCAGCTGGGATAGGCAAAAGGGTGCTCTGTGTGGTTGGCATGGGTGTTTGGGCTGTATAGTGACCTGAGGGGCAGAAAGCCTGCTGATTTGGCAGGCCAGGTTCAGCTGGATAAGTGGTACTGGCAGGAAAGGCAGGTGCGGGGTATGTGCTGGGGCCAGGGTAGGTGGGTGCCTGGTGGGCTAGGAGTTCACTCTGAGTTGGCCCAATATTGCCTGCAGTGTACTGTGGGGCTGGAGGAGAGAATCGGGGCTGCTGGAATGCAATGGGGGCTGAAGGGGTGGCTGGTGCAGCGGCTGTGGCTGGGAAGCCTGAATACTGGCCAGCGGGAGTGGTACAGCCCTGTAGCCGCAGCTGATTGAGCTCGCTGTCTGACAGGTAATCTCGATGTGCACCAAGGCTGCGCAAGGGTGAACATTCACGGCCACCCCGGTCTTTGGCGAGAGACTCTTTGCGCTGTGTGATGCCCAGCTCTAGGTACTTGAGCTTGGCGTCAATTTCCTTCTCCTCCTCGTCCAGCTCCGCCTGTTTCTTGCGCAGCTTGGTGGACTCATGCTCCACCAGGCGTAGGTCCCGGTCCAGCTCCCGAAGCAGGCTGGCCTTGGTGGCAGGGACGGTGGTAGGCCCCACTAGCCCTCGCTGCAGCAGGCTGGCTGCATATAGCTGTGGGGGGGCCTGGCCAGCCAGGGGAAGGTGAGCCTCCTCTGGAGGCGGGCTGGGCAGTGTCCGCTTCACCTTGCGGGCCAGGCCGTTGGGTGGCAGCGCCGACACCTGAGACAAAGGGAAGGGTGGGCAGCACTGAGACCCAAGGTGTGGGTGACTAGACAGGGAATGGGGTAAAAGAACCCAGGAACTGGACTCTGCTCTGTCGGTTCCCTGATTTACTAGGTAGCCTCAAAGTCTGACCTTACCCACCCACCTGTTTTGGTTTATAGTTCTTCTCTTTCCCAGGGCTCTGGGCAGGGGCCAGGTGGGAAAGGGCAATTGCCTTTTGTCCTGGTTTCCATACATGGCAGCTTTGAGAACCTCTGCACTTCTCTAATGGCCTCACCTCTCATGGAGATGAGGATAAAACAGGTCTGGCTCTGGGGTTGGGATCTAGACACCCATGGGGCCTAGTGGCAGTGGAAGGCATGAATAGGAGTGCTGTAGAGTGGTTCCTGGGCCTAGCAGATCCTTAGAGGATCATGGGAAAGGGTACATGCTGGTGTTGCAGCCTGAGTTAGGTGTTGTAGGCTGAGTCCTTTCCTGCTCTCTGCCCCACTCCTCTCTAGAGTGGCTTATACAGTTACCTGCCCCCCTACTCCTCTAGTGGCCTTGGACTAAACTCTGCCAAACCCTCTTGGCACCCCTCTGTTGGCCAGCTGTTCTCTGGAACCACCAGCATGCCTCTCTCCAGAAGCATAGTTTCATAGTGGTACCCTCTACCGCACCCTCCTCACCTGGCACAGCTGCTGCCTGAACAGCACACTGCTTGATAGGTTCTCCCATTGCCCACCAGCTCCTATTCCCTCAATTTGGACCACCCAAATTGGATGACACTAAGATTCTTTCTTTTGACCTTGCCAAGTAACTTTTATCATATATCATAAATGGATAGGGTCCTCCCAAGTCTCAAAACAAATATGGGCCTTTAGCAGAATAAATTCAGCTTTTTAAACGCCTCATTCCATTGTCTGTGTTTTCTTATTTTGGCCACACATCACCAGGGCCCATCACAGCCTGGACTCATATGTAAGGCATGGGACATGGATGCCTGCCTCTCTGGTTGGTCCTCTCTGTTAGTTCCAACTCCTGATGCCATCCTATCTACATACTTGAGGTTCTTCATTCCCCACCTCCACAACAATCATTTCCACAAACCTCACCTTGGGTTCTATTTTTTTCTTTTCTGCATTAAAACCAGAAAATGGGGAAAGATATTTCTCAATGCCCTTGGCTCCTACCTTCTAAGATTTCTTCCTTCAGCCCACTAACCCACATTGTTTCCCAGAATATCTAAGACACCTGTCTCATCCTGCCTTTCCTGCCTAAAACTTCCAGAGGGTCCCAGGGCCTCTAGGAAAAGCCCAGAACTCAAAGTCCTTGGCATTTGGCCTTCACAACCCTATCCTCCCTACCACCACAGCTCACAGCCAGGTTACCTCTCATAGTCCAGCATGTCATTGGCCACACAAGAAGCTTCTATCTAGGGGAGTAGATATGTATGTGAGCAGAGCTACTGGGGGCAGGGAGCACGATGATGCAGACAACACAAGCCCTCTGGGATGGGTCTTGGATTACAGGATAGGGGCTCGGTTTTGCTGTGGGATGGTAAGAGCATGGCTTGGGCTAGTGAGTGGGGAACTGCCATATCAGAACCATGGTCCTTGTTTCCCAGGAAACAAACATCTGCAAACTAACAAGGTCTGGAGTGAAAGGTGCCCAGATGGGAAGTGAGAACTGAGGGATAGGCAGTGGGGCTAGACTACTGATAGTGAGAGGACAGGCTGGGTGAGGGGAAATTTCTTGGGAGGTGTCTAGATGGATGATGAGGATGGGGTGAGGGCCATGTATGTCTTTGCCCAGGTTGTCCTTGCCAAGATGTGGGCTCTGTCGGACGTGTATTGAGGTCTATTGCTCCACTCCTTGCCCTGGGCCTCTGGAATCAGGAGTAATTCCATTCCCCACCCCAGGAGAAACCCCTCCCTCTGGGGGCCCTCAGGCTAGGCAGAGACCCCTGTCCCACCCTGCACAAGCCCCTGTGCCCATACCTGGCTACCCAGTCCCCCCTGGTGCTGGTAGAGGGAGAATCTCTCTTTGGCAGACTCTTCGGCGGTGGGGCTGAGGGGCTTAGGGTCAGACAAGGACCGTTGCAGGGTCTTCATGGGCCGAGGCAGCGTCTGCTGGCGGAGGGTGCTGTCAGTTGTGAAGTGCTTCTGTGGACTCACATGAGCCTTGTTCAGCCTCTCACTGGAAGCAAAGGAGGTGTCCAGGAGCCGATGTGGGGACAGGGGTGAGACTGGTGAGTAGAGGACCTGGGGGGACTTGGGAGGCTGGCGACTTACAAGCTGGGAGAGTGACTCCAAGGGCAGATGGGCCTGGTACCCAATCTCCAGAGGATCTGGCTTCTTTTTTTCAAATCTCCCCAGGGACCCTGGGGTGACAATCTGAATGCCAGGCAGGTAGGGGCTGATGGCAGTTGGGCCTACAAGCTGCGGCCCAGCCACACCCTGTGCCTGTCCATCTGGCTCCGTCTGGCAGGCCAGGCTCTCTCCATGCCCAGTCTTCTCTGGTGCTGATATGTACCTGACAATTTCCACCTTGGGGTCAGTGGCAGCTGTGATGTGGATGGCTGGAGAAACCCTGGGCAGCTGGTCAGGCTCCGTCTGCACAGAGCAGTCACTGATTGTTTGGATGCCCACACTGCTCATGGCCCTAGCAGTGGTGGCGGTAGTGGATGATGAGGCAGTGGCATCATGCTTGCTGTCAGAGCCTGAGTCAGAGTGCCGGGAAACACGAGACCTTCGGCGGCGCACTGGCTGCTCCCATTCAGCATTGTCCTCATCATCAGTCTGCACACTGCAGTCAGTGCTCCGCCGTGTCCTGCGCCGTCGAGTCAGGAGATATCGGCCCTCACCATCCTCGTCATCTGTCTGCACACTGCTGTCTGCAATTCTCCTGACCACATAAGGCTCAGGCGCTGACTCTGGCTCACAAGCATCCCTCAAGCGGGGCATGGAATGCCGCTTCTTGATGCCACTGCGGGTTGCCTCCCATGGCTCCTCAGTCTGCAGTGACAGGTCCGAGGCAGAGCTAGGGAGGCCCCGCTGCAGAATGGGCTCACGGGACTGCCCAGGCCCCTCAGGCCCTGCTACAGCAAGAAAAGCAGTGTGGGTCAAGGGTGGCCAGTACTGGCCATTCTGGGCTACTTCCGGGGCAGCTGGGGTAGGCCCTCGGCCAGGAGCCTCACAGACCGCAGGAAAGGGGGCCTTCTGTCGCTGCTTCTGTTCTTCTAGCTGCTGCTGTAGCTGCTGCTGTAGCTGCTGGATCTGCTCCAGCTGAAGACGCTGCTGTGCCAGTTGCTCTCGCTGCAGAGCAAACTGAGCCTGGCGCTCTTCCTGCTGCTGCTGTAGCACATGGTGCTTGATGGTCTGCAATTCCTGCAATTCCCGCTGCACCAGCAACTGCTCTTCCTCACGGTGCCTCTGGAGTTCCACCCTCTCCCGTTCTAGTTCCTCTTGCAGCCGCAGCTGTCGAAGCTTCTCCAGTTCTACCCTCTCTCTCTCCAGCTGTAGTAGTTGTTCCTGTTGCTTTCGCTGCCGCTCTTCCTGAGATGTTTCCTCCTTCTCAAGGCCAGGCCGGCCAGGGACCACACTGCCACCTCCACCAGCAGCACCACCATCTCCTGGTGGTTTCTGGCCAGGTGGTGGGGCAGGCGCTGGAGCTGTTGCAGACTCCTTAGCAGCAGGGGCAGCTGTAGAATGAGGTTCTTCTCGGGCAGCCCCTGCTGGCAACTCTGGCCTGGGGGTGCCCCCCACCCCTGGGGCCTTAGCAGCAGGTTTCCCCAGATAAACTGGCCCCTCAGCAGGTGGGACACTTGAAGAAATGGGGAATCTACTTGGTGCAGGATATCGGTACAGCCCTGCAGGCCCAAGAGGCACCCGGGGGGCAATCATTGGTACTCGTGTGAGGCTGGTAAGTGGCACAGCTGTGGCTCCACCAGACATATAAGGCCTGTATAAGCCTCCACGTACCATGGGCCTCAGTACTGAGGCTGGCTGGGTGGTGATGGGCAGGGTTGCAGCAATTGGAGTGTTGATAGTTGAGTAGATCATCCCATCAGCTGCACGCACAGTGGCTGTGGATGGCAGCAGTTGTCTAACTGCTGTTCCTTGGCCTGCTGCAGGGCCATATTGGGCAAGACTCCTGGGGCTTGGATGGCCCTCTGGGAAAGTGGGGTTCCCAAGAAGCCCAGGTCTGAGGGGAGCCAGACCCTGTGGAGCACTGAGCCCAGGCCCATGCTGGGGCTGGTACTGTACAAGGTCAGGGCCAGTGCCACCACTGCCATGCCGCCCACCATACTGGTCCATGGAATTGAGTGCAGCACACATGCGACTGATCTCACGGGCTGTGGTGGCACTGTACTGGGCAAGGCTGGCTTCCTGGAAGCCACCTGCTTCTCCCCGTGGCCCATATCTATGGTCTGAGTAGATGTTCGACACTGAGCTATAGCGCCGCATGGGAAGTGGATGAGCCAAAAGGTCTGTGGGGTGGCGCAGGTCTGTGAATGAGCCATACTGTAAGCCCTGTCCTAGGTAGCGCCCATCTGCAAAACCTAAGCTGTAGGAGTGCTTCAGGGAACTGAGGTCCATAGCTGAGTCTCGTCCAGGGCCCTGAAAGAGCTGCCCAAGCCTGTGGGCATGGTAGTTGAGGCCAGCCTCAGCCAAATTGGTGTCAGACATGGAGGAATACAGCCTTCCAGCGAGGCCTTGTGGGTAGGATCTCTGCTCTTCATGGGATGCAGGCCCCACTACCCCTTGTGCTCGGTAGGTGGGGGGCTCAGAAGGCTCAGGGTCCCGAGAACTGTAGAAGGGGCCACTGCTCTGGCCAGGAAGGGCAGGATCTGCCACACTCTTCTCAGGTGCACTGGGGGCAGGATGAAAAGTACCAGTGCAGCTACTGCCAAAGGGGAACTTGTAGACCATGTCACAGCATGCCAGTTGGCTCTCAGGCCTCATCCCAGTGAGATCCAGGGCACTTGCTGGCTCCTCTGGGAGCAGTGTGGTCACAGTGCCTGCTGTGCCTTCACCCATCTGCACCAGCACAGCGTGTGGCTTCCTGGCACCTGGCAGAGCATGTGACCGTAGCTCTGTAGGAATGGCCCGGTGGGGTTCAGCACTAGGCTCTGACACCGGACCTGACTTGAGGCTAACACTCTGGGTAGTTCCCATCTGAGTGATTAACACATCCCTTCTGGCCAGAGGTGCTACCTGGTTGGGCAGATTATATCTGGCAAACTTGGCCTCCCTGGGCCTTCCCCGGGATCCACCTCTGTATGGGGCTGTCTGGACCGCCTGTTCGACTTGCCTGACCTGGGCTAGGCACACAGGACTACCTGAACCCTGGCCAAAGTCAAGTCGACTTTGGAATGGGTCTCCATACACCATAGGCTGCTTCTGCTGAGTCATGAGCACAGTGGAGGCCATGGTAATGCTTACAGTAGTGGCAGTGCCCAGGAAGGCATGGGTCTGCTCCTGGGCATTGAGGTTGATAACCAAAGGCTGCACGGCAGTTGACTGCCGTCCTGGGATGGGATCTAGGGCAAGGCCATACTTCCTTGCTTCCACGGCAAGAGAGGTCAGATCCATACCCTGGTCAGTGAGGATGATAGGTGTGGGCTTGACAGCTGTGCGGAGGTCTACCACTGCACTGCCAGGGGGCCTGGGCCCTGGCTCAACTCTAGATGTTCCAGGGACAGAGGAGATCCGACATAGAGAAATGTTTTCAGCAGGGAGGGTGCCCCAGCTATATAGTGCCAGGGGACCTTCTACACCAGCATTTGGAGCTCGTGGGAAGCCAGGTGGCTCTGGGGGCAGCTGAGACCCACTTGGAGGTGTTGTCTGGCTGTAGCTGTGGGTGGTGGGCTGGCTGTCAGTAGGTGAGCACAGTGGGGAGGTGGAGGCACTGGCATGTACCATCCTGGTCTGACTGGAGGCATCTGATGCCAGTGTGATCACCATAAAAGGAGACTCTTGAGAAGTCTGCTGCCACACCAGGCGAGGCGTGCTGGGTCTGTGTGGTGTTTGCGTGCCCTGGGCTACCATAGAGGTAGAGGTGGGTGTACCAGGGCTCCGAGGCATTTCTAAGGAAGGGGTTGGGCTTGGCGTCTGCGTAGAGAACTCTGCCGTGGCTCTTGGGCCCAGCTTCCCTGGAGAGAATGTAGGGCTCTCTGAGGGAGAAGATGGAGAAAGAGGTGGGCTAGGCTCTGCAAAGTAGGAATACTCCCTGGAAGAATGGGGAGGGCCAGCTTCACCGTCAGTCCCACTGAGGGCTTTCTCTCTGGCAGCCCGGCTGCCTGCAGCAGGGCCACTGGAGGCCTCAGGGAGCTCCTCAGTTTGGGACCCATAGTTTGCAGTGGTTGGGCTCTGTCCATAGCTATAGGTTGTGGAAGATGGTGAAGGAGTATGCTCAGAGCCAGCTGGGGAGGTTGGAGTCATATATCCTCGTGGCAGGCTAGCTGGACCAGGAGCTACAGCTGTGGTGGCTGGAGTCCCAGAGCCCTGGGAAAAGGATGTGCCTACTTCTTTGGGGGCTGAGCCTGGAAAGGTAGGGCTGCTATGTAGCTTGAGAGGGTCCTGAGGCTCCTTTGCAAAATGCTGAGTGACACGGACATCAGGAATAACTCGCCCTCCACTGCTATCTGAGGAGGTGGAAGTGGTGAAAGACACAGGTGCAGCAAGCTGGGTGGGACTAGTGCCAGGGGTAAGTGGGCCACCATTTTGCTTCATTGGGTCCATGTATGCACTGTCAGCATTCAGAAACTGCTTTTCCTGCTTCTTGTCCTCAGGAAAGGCCATGTCCTGGGAGGAGGCCTGCCGCATGCGGGCTATGCTCTGTGATGTCTGAAGGATCTCCTCATACACAGCTGTTCCCAGGCTAGCTGCTGTGCCTTCTGGTGCAGGCTGAGCTGCCCTGCCATACTCATGATCTGAGGCCTTTTGGTATTCGAAAGATGCCTGAGTGCGGGGGCCTGTGGGCTGAGAGGGGCCACTGTGGGGCCCGTGAACCCCCACTCCCTGGCTCTGCTGCCTCTGTAGCAGTTCAGCTTTTCTCATCATCTCCTCATAGGCTTCCTCTGCACTCTTGAGGGGTCGTCCAGAGCTGGGAGTGGTAGTGCTGCCTGAAGGCATCTCAGTGGGGGAATAGAGGGACATGAAGGTGGGCAAGTTGTACTCACTCCCCGACTTGTACAGCCGGCTAGGGCCACCATCCAGGGCCTCAGCCTCTGAGTCAAGGGAAGGTGAAGGTGAGTACTCAGAGCACGAGGAGCGGTGGAGCTCCTCCATCTCAGCTGCCTGCCTCAGCTCCTCTGTGGGAGATGCATCCTCAATGGGTGACAGGTTACTGGGTGGTGTCTTGGAGCGCTCACGGCGCCTCTGGGCCCTCAGCTCTTCCTTGTCACGCCGAGTCTTGCGGGCTGTGCTGCGGATCCGTTGCTGCTCCACCTCACGCATCTTCTCTTGCTCACGCAGCAGCTCCTCTTCTTCTCTCAACTCTTCCTCCTCTGAGGAGTCCTCAATGGTGGGCAGCAGGGGCCCATGGGAGCGATGCCGGGCCTTGCGTTGCTGCTTTGCTTCTTCTAGCCGCTGCCTGCGGCTAGGGCTGCTGTCACTGTCCTCCTCTAATGAAGACAGGGAGGTGGGAGAGGTGCCTGAGGTATAGCTGGGTGTGGAGGCAGGCAGTGTGGAGGAGTGCTCTCCACGGGAGCGATCCTCAGGTGAGCCTGTCAGGCTCTCCATCTCTAACTCAGGCTCCCTGTCTAGACTGGCATCAGAGCCTTGGCTCAGATCTAGTTCATGGCTGTAGCTGCCTGAACTATTGAGCTCAATCGTCTTGAAGCGGCGCAGCCCACCCTGCAGAGTCCCGCCATTGTCGGTGGGTTCTGCAGGCCCCCCCTCTGACAACAGTTCCTCATAGCCTGTGGTGGCATTGTGGGGTAGACGCTTCTTGGGCAGTGATGCTGGCTCTTGACCAGGTTCGGGTCTAGGCCTGGTGCCCCCCTTCTGGGTGCCATGCTTGGCTAGGCCACGCCCTGAGACAGCAGTGTCATCCTCTTCTAGGTTGTCCTCCTCAGCACTCATCTCTAGAATCTGTCGTCGCATAAACTCTTCATCTGTCAGCTCTGCTGCCCGAAGTGGGGGCTGGGGTGGAAGTGGAGACAGGCCTCCTTCACTGCTATCTTCCACATAGTCATGCCTCAGCTGGCTGCCAAAGTCATCTGAGGACTCAGCTGTGTCTCGCTGTTCCCTCTGGTGCCCCCACTCCAGAGAGTCTTCATCTTCTTCCAGGATATCTTCCAGCTCCTCATCAGAGTCAAAGGCCTCAGGCATGATGGACAAGGAGTGGGGCCGCCGCTTCTGCTCCTCACTGGTCATGCTGCAGGGCGGTTTGCTCTGCTCAACACTGGGAGCTGCAGCTTGGGTCTCCAGCAAAGGCCGCATGCTGCTCCCCACCTTATGGAGTTCTGAGGGGCTGGGTGGGCGTGGCCCTGTCACTCCTGCACTGTCCAGCTGCTCCACTTCCTGCTGTACAACACCTGTAATCTCACTCTGGGAGCTGGAGATGCCGTCAGAGGAATAGCCTGTGTCACTGAGGCTTTGTGGGCTCCGAGACAGGTCCTGAGAGTAAGGCTTGCTCAATGGCTCCTGCAGCAGGGTGAGAAGCAGATACTGATTTGCAATCTCTATATTAACCTCAGGGCCCTGGGTAAAAGCTTCTCTAATTCCAAAGGCTTAGGGCCTACCTCCCCCTTTCTGGCCTTGAATAACTTACAGGTCCTATGGCTAGTCTCAAGCAGGCCTAAATCATCAAAAAGAAAATTTCCTAGATCAAAACCTAGCAGAGTACCCAACAAAGTGCCAGGCATGGAACTAGTCTTTACCTCAGGTTCTCAAGGCCTACCCAAGCCTCATCTGATTTTCATTCTGAGGGTATCTATGCTCTTCTCTGTGACCTATATCCTTAGATCTCCACATAGGCAAGCCCTTCCCCAGCCTGTGCCATCTTAAAAGCCAGAGTCTCTGGGAAGTCAATGGGACTGACCTCTGTTTCCCCACTCTTGGCGGCTTCTGGAACAGCCTTGACAGCAGGGCTGGCACGTTCAATCCTCCTTATTCCACTCTTTACTTTAGGAGTCCCTGGGGGCAGAGTTGTCTCTGGAGGTGGCTTCGATATGGGCTCAGCTTTAGCAGGTACTCCTGTCTTCTTTTCCTGGGCACTGCTTGAGGTCTTGCTAGATTCAGAAGCCTTGAGGGTCTTGGCCTGGGGGATAGCCTTGGTGGGCTGAGAGCTGGCCTTGGTAGGTAGGGGGCTGGCCTTGGTAGGCTGAGGGCTGGCCTTAGTGGGTTGAGGGGTGGCCTTGGTGGGCAAGGGGCTGGCCTTGGCGGGCAGGGGGCCCGATGGCTGAACCAGCCCCTGTGCCCCTTTCTGCTTCAAAGGGGCTGCTCCGGCTGCATGGTGAGGAGCCCCTGTAGGGGGATGCTGTGAGGTGGGCAGTGGCAGTGGAGTCTGTTCTCCCAGGCTGCCCTCCAGCAGCCTCTTAGTTTGGCAGTTCAGACAGAGCCACTCTGTTTTCTGTAAGGAAACAAGAAGGATGTTGATTAGAATCACAAAGACAGTGGAATTCTCAAAGAGTATTTTCATAATGATTTTTGTACCCTTAGGGAAGAGAAGGTTTTTCAAAGCATGACACCAACAACATAAGGAGAGAAAGATCAATAGATGTATTATTGCCCCAAATGATAAACTTCTCCATGCTTAAGATGAACATAACAAATTGCCAAAAAGAAGGATCCTTTTTGAAACCAATAGAGAACTTTTCATTGGTCTGGAAAAGGAAAACTATGGGTGAGAAAAAGCCACAGCAGTACAAAGAGAAGTTGGGGTCCTGATTCCAGGAAACAGACCACCCCTCAAAGGCTGATGGGGAATCCAGAAGTTAGGACCCCTTGCAGAACAGAAGTAGCAGCTGGACATGGAGATGCTGCTCTTCCTCTGCTTCCTAGCTCTCAGGTCTGACATCCATGCTAGTCTGTCTTTCTTCAGGTAAGGGCTGTTCTGGGCAAGGGCACACATCTAAGGTCTGGAGAGACTGTCTGGGAAAGGCCTTATTTGGGTTCAGGGCTGAGCAATCCTCCCTGCTTATAGTCCCAGTCCAAGTCATCTTGTCTAATAACAGCAAAGAGCCTTGGACAGAGACCTTCTCTGTTCTTAGGGCTCTGGACTGTTTCTTCCAGAGTGGGACCAGCATTAGTTCTTAGCTATCAGACCCCACTCTCAGGGTAAGCCACTGTTTTAGGCCTAGGGCTGAGGGATAAAGACACAGCCATGACCTAGACAGAGAGGGACCTGCACGCATTGGGGCCCACACTCCCAATCAGGTCTTTATAGGCATAATACAGGTACCAATGATAAAACTCTCAGAATACCACAAGCCATAACTAAGTCCATAACTCCAAAGAGCTGCATAGGCCTTGGTTTGGGTATCTGTGAGTCCTGAAAGAGTGATTCCTGAACTAGGTCTGAGGCTGATGATGGTCCAGGATTCTCTTCCAGGGTCAGAATTTGAGGACCTCCCCTAACTATTGGGGAATGAGGGTTATAGTATAGCCTAGAGCAAGGACCAGGATACTTCTATTTGTTCTTGCCCCTTGGGTGAAGAAGCTTGGAGCAACTTCTTGTTGCTGCTCACCTAGGTACCTAGATGCTCAGGCTTCCACCAGCAGCCCTGCCACTAGAATAGGCTATTATAAAAACCACAGTCACAGAACCAGCACAAAGGGAAAGGGGGGCTCACACATGTTGTCTCCAGGTCCCAGTCAGATCCTAGTCCATGTGCAAAGTTTTGAATCCCCTGAGCCCCAGGGTATCTATCTAGCCTGGTTTGCTGACTACAGAGATCCATTTACCCCCCACCCCCACCCCAGACCTCAGGAGAAGTCAGGCTGGGCATGGAGTTGGACGTTGGTATATTAAGAGATCAGCCTGGCAATAGGCTTGTTACTCAGGGGTACAGGCTGCTTCCTGAGGCTGACACACCTGCTCTTTTCAGAGTCCCCAGCCCATTCACATGTCCTAGGAAGAGGGATGGAATAGTGGAGGGGGACCATTTAGAAAGCCTCCATTTATTCAGTTTGCTCCCTTAAGAGCCTGACCCTAGCTCCATTCCAACTTCTTTGCACTTTATCTGATGCTCCATTGTCCCCCATACAAATCTCTGTGAAGCAGTAAGTACTGGTCACAGGATGAGTCTTTGGCTTACTTGGCCTGTTGGGTCCATCCTTGAGGTGCCTGCTGAGAATGCTGCACAGAATGAGACACAGCCCTGGGATAGACATGGCATGGGAGAGCAGAGGGGCTGATTCTGAAATTCCATCCACCCCATTCACCCCAGCATTACCTGGGCACACAATGGAAACCCCACTTTGTCCCAGAAGACTGGATGGTAAAAAGACCTTAGGCAGAGGCCAAGAGAAGGTTTTGCTAATGAACAAAAGCTCCTTCCTTAACCTGAGGATTGGCATAAGGGGGTTAGGATCTCGGCTTAGACAAGAAACCCAAGAAATGCTGCCATGACTCTTACCTTGGTTGGCATATATCCATCTTTGGCAAGTTGTATCATCTGTACTGGCTCACCTTTCTGGCTTGGCAAATCCTGACCCTACCTCTGCCTTATAGGTCCTACCCCAGAAACAATAGTCTAAATCGATGATGGTGAAACTTCTAGAGCTTTCAATGATAACAAATACCCTGCTGCTGCACAAGCGCCCTAGGTTCACCACCACTGATCTAAATGAGGTGATGGCACCTTAGGAGAGTGGTCTGACAGAGCAGGCAGATCACAGATCCAATGCCAAGGGCTTGGGACCAGTCCCTGCAGAGGCCTGCTTATCTGAGCCCCCAGGTATCTCTCAGCAGAACATGTCACTTGCGGTCACATGTTCTCTAGGGCCTTTGTTGCTTCATAGAGGAGAGCAGAGGGGCTGATTTATTTCATGTCTTTGTTTATTTCATGGAGGCAGTCAAGATGCAGTAAGCCTGCCTGGTCGGCTCTTTTGCTCCTGGCTTTGCTGTAGCAAACAATGAGAAAGGGAAGGTGGCAAGAGGCATATGAAGTAAGAGCTAAAAATAAACACTGGTCTGCCTCCTAGGCCCTTCCCCAGCCTCTGAAAGTGGGAGGAGAAGGGTACAAGGCATTGGGGCAGGCAGGGACAGATCCAGGAGAGGCCTAGGGCCCAGGACCTCTGGGGATGAGAATGGAGATGGGTAGAAGGCAGACCAGTACAAATCTCCATGCCTGAGGGCTGAAACACAGTTGCTGGGGTTCAATGACTTTATTCTCTCTATCCACCACACATGCTCCCACCTTTGCCCTTTGTTCTTCTACTCAATTCTTCATTCCTTCATTCTTTCCCTCACTGAAGTGTTTATTTCCTTCACTCATTCATTCAGTTACTTGCACATTCTCCCATACTCTCCTTCACTGAGCTTCAGCCTGCCTCAGCCCTGGGGAAAATGCTGCCTCCAACTCCTTGTTTGGTCCCTTCAGCAAATGGATAGAGAATGGACAGAGGAGACTCTGATAGCTGCTTCTGCCTTGCCTCCCTCTGACCTGTCCTTTCTGGGTGCAGGAAGGTAGGAAATGTAGGCCTGTATGCATAGAGGGAGTGCGGAAGCTCAGGGCATCACTGGGGGGCTTTTGTTGTTGTTTGGTACTTAGGATTGCCTTTACACTGAGCTATGTCTCCAGTCTTTTAAATTTTTTTTTTTTTAATTTTGAGACAGTGTCTCATTAAGCCACTAAATTGCCCAGGCTGGCTTTGAACTTGCAATCCTCCTCCTTCAGCCTCCCAGAGTGCTTGGATTTTAGGCTGTGGGGCAGACATACTACTGTTTAAGGTGAGAGAGGGGAAATGAGTTTACTGGTAGAGGTAGTGGTGACTTGAGCAATGTGTGAGACCTGCTGCCTTCTGGAACCAACAGCTGGTGAGTCCTGTGTGTGTGCCTCTATCTTAATGAGTCTGTAGTCTATGCATTCTCTTTATTTGTAGTGCTGAGGTGTGTGCCAGTCTGGTTATGCCAACACTATCTTACTTTTATACCCCATGGGCTCATACTCATCGCCATTACCCCAAAAGAGGACAAGGAATGAGAACCCCAGAGGAAAGGATTTCAGAGGTAAAGATTAAGACAGAGCTGCCACCTGTGCTGCTATTCTCTAACTGTGACACAGACTTATGTCCCTGTCTCAGGTCTTCTTTCCTGGCCTCTTACCTGCCATAGAGGAGCCCTTCCTGGTGTCCCCAGCATGTTCCTTGTGGGCTTGGCTGTGTTCTTCTCAGGCCCCAGATCTACAAATTCCCTGTGTGGTGTCCTGCATGAGACCAAGCACTCTCACTGGCCAAAGTACCCATTCATGCCCAAAGTCAGGAGCTTGTGAGGACTCCTTTTCTCCTGTATGGAAACTCCCCTCTAGGACACTTTGGTTCTAATCTGGCTGAAGCATAAGTATGTGAGGCATAGCATCTCTGCTAGCTCTCACAGAAACCCAACGAGAGCATTACTGTCCCACTCTTCATGGGAGAAGACAGGGCCCCTAAGGTCACCACCTCAACAGTAGCCTGAGGAGCAGCAAGGGGCAGTTGGATTTCATACTTGATGCCCCTCCTGTAGCCTTTGCCCAGCCAAGCTCCACACATCTCAGGTGCCAGGCCCTTTGCCAGGGAGGGAGACTGGACTTCTTGAGGGGACAGCTAGAATTTTGGCAATTATAGTAAGTGAAAAACTGGCAATATTATTATATCACTTCTAATCCACTAATTTCTTCACACTATTTTGAAGTGAAAGTTAATGAAAAATTAATCCAGGGTACCATTAACTTTCAAAAAAATAAATAGGTTTTTAAGAAGTTAGAATTAACAGCCTTCTGCTACAGCAACCATTGAAAAAGAGTAGCCATGGCCCTCTGCTATCCCATGGCTGTGGGCCTCAACA
>NDGN011339293.1:0-40030 GCA_002564285.1 Tympanoctomys barrerae | reverse complement strand
CCCCCCCCTTTTGGGTCCAAATTATTATTTTGAAAATATGTCTTAATGTGACTTGGGCATTTTTATAGAGTTCTTAAGAGAAAAAAAATTTGTATTAGTTTTTAGGCCATATTACTTTTAAAATACCAATGATTCCCATGATGTCTTATGCCATTTTATTCTCTCCTTTTTTGAGATGTTTACAATTTAGGCAGTTGAATGTTTGCCTGAGATTTTTCCTGGTTATGGTAATAATTTATTTGCATAATATCTCCTTGCATAAGAAAGAACTAACTTGAGACAGGACATAAATATATGATGATGCATAGATGATTAACATAGAATTAGAAAATGGAAAGGAATTTCCTTTTAAGTTCATATTTACAGTTTGGTTTTCTCAGTACCCATGAATTAGGCTGTACAGACAGGGTGCTATGATCAAAGAGTATCAAATTAATAACATTTGACTTAGTAATTTGGCAATTATTCAAGAAGTCTGGCACAAGTTTCTTGAGGGTTCTCTCAGAAGACAATCTGTGCAACATATTTTACTTCTTTCCTTCTCTCTAAATCTCAGTGTGCAGCCCAGATTTAAAAGCAAGCTTATCAAATGTGAGTCCACTTCCCATCTGTTAGGATTTATATGTCAGTGTCCCTCCAAATCCTCGTGTGCTTATGGGTGGAACTTTGGAGAGCTGATTCAATCTGGGGAGGGGTGCTATGGCTGACCCTGAAGTTAGAAGGTGGGGATCTGGTTTGAAGAAGCAGGTCTCTGGGGTCTTATTTAGGAGGGTCTGTCTCCTTTCTGGTTCCTCTCTTTTCTCTGTGCTTTCTGTTTAGCATGACACGAGCAGCTTTTCCCTCACCACGTCTCTGTGCCATGCTTAGCCTGGCCCGAAGCCAGCCAAATCTGAATAGAACTATGTATGATCCAAAATATATCTCTCCTTCTTTGCATTGTGGGTGCTTGGTATTTTGTGTCAGCAACAAAGAAGGTGACTGAGACACCATCTTCCATGCCATTTTTGCCTAAATTAGAGTTGCAAATTGCAGTGGTAGTCAGCCTCCCCTTGCTGTAAATACCTGAGATAATCAACTTAGCAAGAGAGGTTTACCTTGGCTCATGGTTTTAGAGGTTTCCATTGGCTGGTAAGGAATGTGTGTTGGAGCAAAACAGCTTATCTCATGGTTGGGAAGCAAAAAAGAGAAGGCTGGTGTCCCACTATGTCCTTACCCAGGGCATTGCCCATCTACCCTAAAGCCTTCAGGCCCTGCTCCTGGACCCAGTCTCTTCAAGGTTCTGCCACCCTTCAGTGAAACAAGCTCGAAGCCAAGCCTGTAACACATAGTCCTTTACACGACATTGCAGGTCCAAACTCTAGTGAATGGGGTTCCAGAACATTCTGCCATTACCATTCTGCTGGGGATGAGTATGAGTTGCAGAAATATAATTTCACCAAATGCTTCAGATATAGCTAAGGATGATCATCTTTATAATGAATACTGACCTTTTTATGGTGGCTCTGAGAACATATGGATAAAAATATTTTTATTAGGAAATGTGAATTATGCAGTTTCACTAGGCATCGTATAAATCAGTCTTTCTGTGGCTCAGAGAACAAGTCTAAGGTAGCTTTGAGAGTGTATGTTTTGCAAGTCTGTGTCATAACCTCTTACTTGATTATTGGTATCAAAATATGCTGTACCAGGGAGGAGTGAAGTGCCCAAAATGCAGAAACCCAAATAAGAAGGTCAAAATAAATAGTAAGTAAGATTTATTAAGTGTAATAGAGAAAGAGCCCAGGGTCACTGGTTAAAGGATGGGATCCACAGTCATAGAAGAAATTGATGGGAGATTGAGAGGTTCAGAAACACTGGGACATACCCAGAATACCACCTGCCTGCTACAGTGATGTTTTTACTCATGAGGCAAAAGAAACAATGTTTTCCTTTCCTTTCCTTTCTTATCCTATCCTTTCTTTTCCTTTCTTTTCTTTCCTTTTCCTTTCCTTCTTTTCCCTTATTTGGAAATCAAGAACAACTAGACTTTCTGATGGGTGTTGCTATGCTCTGTTCATTGACTATAATGTTCATTATCACTAAACAAATCCGTTATTCTTTCATTTTAACCTTCCATCTTTCACACACTGGGTGATTCTAAGTTACATTTCACTGTAACATTCATCCCCCATGCCTCATACTTGGCTCACCAGTACATCTCTCTAACTGATTGTCTATGTTGTGTTAAGAAATTCACCCTTAGTGAAGGAACATTCCTAACTCCCAAAGTTATTAGTCTTGCCATCTTTTAGTGGCTCTAATTTAGTGCATTCATATACCTGTGCTTAAAGAAAATCATCAGGCGGGGCTGGGGAGATGGCTCAGTAGAATAAGTGCTTCCCCGGCAAGCACAGGGCCTAATCCCCAGTTCCACCAAAAAAAAAAAAAAAAAAAAAAAAAAGAAAAAAAGAAAAAGAAAATCATCAGGCAAAGACACTTAAGAGTTGAAGAAAGGAGTAACAGGCATTCATGTAGAAAATGAGTGCTGATGAGAAAGGACACAAGCACCATGGCCATAGTATACTCCTCAGGCACCTCAGTTCCTCCTATATCATGCTTAAATTAAGCTGATCCATACCTAAGTCTAAAATGGAGTAGCCAATCCCCATTCCTTTCTCTTTCTCTCTTCTCTCTCTCAAACAAAGACAAGAGAAAAATTAGTGAATAAAGTACAAGTCCAGCTACCATAAGTGGTCCAAGGTTATAATTGATACTCATGTCTCTTTTATAACTCATTCTATTATCTCTTCCCAATGACCCTGTTTGAATCCTGCTGCTGGCATAAGTCCTTTGCCTTGCTGGTAACATGCATCTAGATCCTTGAGGGCTCTGGGCTCTTACTTGCCCTGGTATTTTCAGTTATCCCCTTAGATGAAAGCACCAAGAGGTACCTAGTAGACTTTTCAAGTTCCTCTTATATCCTTCCCTGCTCCCTTTAGGCAGTAGTATCCTGTCTCCTCAGGATAATCAATAGTAATCAATTTACTGATCTCTCTTATTGTCTCCTAGTCCTGGCCTAACAATTCTAGGCCTCAGCCACACTTTTAGCTGTAATGAAACACTGACTGTATCTTCTGATGTGGGATCTGCTCCCGCCACCCGTTTGTTCCTAACTGTTCTACCCTGTTGAGGTTATCTAGCATTGTATGGGTCCAGCAGGGTCTGGCTTCCCAGGATGTGTTGAGGTTAGCTTTCTTTGCAACCAGAAAAAATCCTTAGGCAGAGACCACCAGTAGGAAAGCACTACTATGCACAGGTTAGGTTGTATAGAAGGAGAAGCAATAATAACCACTACAGTTATTTGTTATAAAATGTTTGCTATAAAAGGAGGCATAAAACACAAGGCTGACTGTCTCATGAACAATACATTCTTGTTGTAAGATTTTTGTCATGGTAACTGGATTTCAATTGATTTCATCCATCCAAATATCTGTCTCTTGTATTACATTATCATTTGGCACCAAAGTTTCTACAGAAGGAAAACTGATATAGAGAAAAAGAAATAAAGTGAAGTAAATATAACCCGACGGCCTCCCACATTTCAGGACCGCTTCAAAGAGGACAGAGGAAGGTGGTTATGTATGTGGACTGAACCTGAAATGCTCAGTGACTGAGCACAACATGTGAGTTTTCCACAATCGAGTGGTAACAGAGGCAAGTCTGTTTCTCTCCCACTTAATTCAACTGCTTGGGTGCAAGAAGGAACTTATTTTAGCTGTCAGCTGAAATATATTGGTTAAGTTATTACCATTTTCATTTAAAGGCAGCTGAGAAAATATATGCCAATTACTCTCAGTGGCCACTGGACTCAAGATGTCTTTTCATTCATTAATTATTAGGGATTGGGCTTTTGCAAGAAGGTGATGTGGAACTCGGTCTCTCTTTCTCTCTCATTTAACACCTCCTTCACAGAGGCGTTGTGAGGGTTTCTGCATGTGTGGTAATGTAGCTCAGTAGCCTGCTTGGAATTTCCCACTCGCAAAGGTGTTATAAAATTTCAAAATAAAAAGTATACAACTAATAATAAAGATGTTGATCTTGAAATGCAATACGAAAACCAGAGACTGGAAATTTAAAACTTACAATGAAATGCTCTGAAGCTGTGATCCCTTCAGACTGAGGAGTTCAGCAGGGGTGGGCCCGCAGAAGACTTGGATAGAAGATGCTTCAGGATGTGGTGACGGTGATTCAGTAGGTGGCCCTCTTCCATCCCAAGGTGGTCCCCAGCCAACCCCAACCTGAGGTTACAGAGCTCAGGGCTGCAAGAGAACCATCCATTGGGTAAGCTGTAAGACTACGGTTCTGACCACTTGTGCTCATTAAAAATTCCAGGGCATTTTTATAAGACTAAGGATGTATCCATGTACTCTACAAGCTGGTTCCAGTTGAGTGGCAATATTAACTTTCTTAGTAAAGATCCAGAAAAGAAAAGATTCTTGCAAATTTCAGGAAGATGAAGAACATGTCTGTCAATAAAAATTCAGACAGATGTATTTAAAAATCTATCCGAACTCTTATTTATGAATAATAAAACAAAACACCTGTTCAAATGACTTTCTTATTGGGATATGAATTTATTTCAGAGAAGACATTGCTTTTCTCAAATGAACTTTTGGAGGAAGGATACACTTAAGATATATCTCCAGCATTAATATGTGCTGATAAAATCAATTGTATTATGGATGTTTCTTCTGAACCTTTAGTCAGCCTCTTGAATAATTAATATTTGAGATGGGGAATGAAATGAGACAGACTGGCAGTGATACTTTAATTTAGAATAATCTGAGATGTTTCCATAAGCCCTTTGAGCTGGCATCCATAATGTCCAAAACTCTAAGTCATAAGACAACTATAACTTTACACATTAATCATACAAGAAAAAAAAAACAGAGCAATAATGTCAAATTAATTCTGTACAGTAAATGGATTAAAGTTCTCACAGATGGATCTAGAAAAACAGCAACAATAATAATAATAATAATAATAATAATAATAAATCTAAGGATTCTGTTAGGAAATGTCTAGTGAACAGAGAAAACTTGTACATTTTAATGCATATTTGGAAATTACTCCTTTTCTTTTGTGGGATGGGGGAACCAGTTATTTTCTTCCTTATATCATTTGCTGAACTCACTGGGCTTCACATGCCCCGTTTCTAGATTTTTGGCTAAAAGAATCCTGTGCCTAAGCTCTGTATGTAATTTGCCATCTCTGTGGAAAGTTACCATAGTTCTGTGGTTTCAGTAGAATGAAAAAAAAAAAAAAAATGCCTCCCAGCTTCAGGCAGGGAACAACTCAGATTAAGTTATATGAACATTTCCCTCTCAGCCCCTGAGTATGAGCTAGGGATTAGATTGAAAAGCCTGGACAATGCTTTCCTTTCTAAAATCTGTATTAGTATGGGAGTACTAGGCACTTAGTGTTTTGCTTTTTACATTTAAATCTTTAAGCATAAATAATAGGAATTTATAAACACTGATTGTTTCTTTTCTATAGGCTGTGTGGGGGATTATTTTTTAATGCTGTATTGTGAAACTTCTGCTTTACTTTTACAACCTGGTTATTGTGTTAGAGCCAAACAGTCACCCCATAGTCATAAATGACATGGCCTTTGGCAGCCAGTGTTTTGTGGGAGGCAAAAACTGAAGAGAAACTGAAACAGATAGGCTTTGATGCTGTGAGGCTTAATGCGGCGATAAATAGAGAATTGTAAATGTTGTCAATGTAAGCTGTACAGGAGTAGGTGACAGTATTCTTTAGTTACATTTACGTAAAAGACATATCTACATATATATGTCAAATTTCTGAACCATGGAATCAATAGACTTGGTATTTAAACTATGAAGTACCTTAAGTAAACTTGGTATTTAAGCTATGAAGTACCTTAAGAGAGATGCCTAAAATACCAGTGCATTTTCTTCCTGTAAGGGTGCTATTATCTACTCTAACAATTTCATAGTGAACAAGGTTAAAACCTCACCTTTGAAAGCAAAGAATGAAAGTATAAAAGTTTATAAACATTTCTATTAAGGAAAGCTGTTGAATAAGCCAAAGATCTAAAATACTGTATTTTCTAATTTTAATTATAAATTCATGTTAATATTTGTTTTAATTTATGGGATGTACAGTAATTATTTCCTTTTTTTAATTTTTCCTTTTTGGATACAGGGTTTCACTACATAGTTCAGACATACAGAGATCCTCCTGTCTCAGCCTCCTCAGCACTGGAATTACAGGCATGCACCACTACACCTAGTTTTGGCATAGGCACAGTGTGCCTAGGGTTCTGGGGCCCCAGGTCCAGCACAGCATGTGGTACTGGGGATCGAACTTGGGTCCTTGTGCTTGCCAACCTGGTACTTAGACTACTGAGCTATTTCCCCAGCCTGCAATTATTTCAAAATAAATTGAACCAACATCAAAGTAATCCCCGTATGTGAGCAATACAGAAAACAAAAAACAATAATGAAAAAGGTAGCTTTTCCTAAAGTGAAGAAATCTGTAATTTTTAAAATGAGGTACCTAAGTACCAAAAGAAACAATACTGGTTGTTCTTAGTATTACAGATAACACAAATGTATTTTGCTTTATATATTATAGATTCAAATACAATTGTAGGAAATAAATAATTTGATTCACTTACTCTACTTAATTTCCTCTAATAGTAAAATCTCAAAAAATACAATAAATATAATTAGGACAATGGCATAGGTATAATCAAGATATATAACAATTTCAGCACTGAAAGAATCTCTCCAGTTGTGCTTTTGAGCCCATACGCAATTCTCTTCCACCCAAACCTCTCTCTGACCTCTGGTAACCACTAATCTTTCCCTCATTTCCATATTTTTTAAGTTTCAGACTGATATATGTGTAGGATTATATAATATATATATAATATATGGGGGGATTATGTTCACTCAGCATAATTTTTGGAGCTCTATACAAGTTATCATATGCATCAATAGTTTATATTTTTAATTGCCAAGTAATAGTCTACAAAATATATTTTTACAACTCTGAACATTAGGAATGCTTTATTTTATTTTATTTTATTTTTTTATGCATTTAGTACAGGGCTATAGGGTCTCACTATACAGATTGGGCTCATAGTGATCCTCCTGTTTTCAGCCACCCAAGCACTGGAGTTACAGGTGCACATCACCATGCCCAGTCTCAATCACTGGCTCAGCACGTGCTGGGGTGGGGCCAGCACGGCAGGCAGGGGATAGAACCTCTGGCCCCTTCATCTGCCTAAGAAGGCACTTTAATCCACTGAGCTATCTGGCCAACCCAGGAATGCTACTTTATTTAGGGGACCATTGCTTTTGACTAAAGTGTACAGCTACATAATTGTAGCACATAATTAGAAGGCTGCCTCACGCTAGAATCTTTTTTTTTTTTTTTTTTAATATCTGCAGTAGTTTTAGTGAACTATGAGTGAAACAGTAACAGGGGCTATAGCTACAAAAGGCAGATGAAGTAGCTTCAGGCTCCCTACACAGGAGTGAGTATCTGTGATCACAGGAGTAGTTTTGTTCTCTTCTGTAGGAGCAGGAGCAGACCTGGGCAATTTCAGAGTGATGGGGGCTGGCACTCATAAAGGTGCGGCAAGGATACTGAAGGACCAAGAACTACGCTGTCCAGTAAATTGTTCCATAAGAGAGATGGAGGCTTTTAAAGATCACAAACACTTGAAGTGCTGAAATATATATATATTCTTTTTTTAAAAAAAATTGTGCAAAAACAGCCCTGGGAAGTATATTTGAGAGGAGGTGGAGTTTACCTCAGTATAAGGGAAGCTTTGTAAGAGCTCTTCAATTCCTCTCACCTCTTAAGATAGTAGGTACCAATTTATGAGGGAGAAACTGCTAGATATTCATATGCCAAAGAAAGGAATTAGATCCCCACCTTACACCATAAATACAGGTTAGTTAAGAATGGATCAAATACTTAAATATAAGAGCTAAAAATGTAAACTCTTAGGAGGAAACACAGGAGTAAATCTTCATGCCTTGCACTTGACAAATGGGTTTCTAAGATAAAATGTTAAAAGCATTTACAAAGAAAACAATGGATAAATTAGTTTTCATCAAAATTTAAAACTTTTGGGCTTTATAGAATACAATTAAGAAAGTAAAAAAACAAACCATTTAATGGGAGAAAATATTTGCTGATCTTATATGATGAAAGCCTTATACCTGAAATAGATAAGGAACTCGTACAAGAATATGATTCCATGGAATTGTTTTCAGCTGCAAAAGAAGTAGTAATACATACTATGAAGTGGGTGAACCTGGAAAACATGTAAAGTAGAAGAAATAAGTATAATTGTATTGTATAAATTAACTAATTAATAACATGTTCAGAATAGGTAAAACTGTAGCGATGGAAAATAGATTAGCAGGTGCCAAGGAATGGGGGAAATAGGGCATGCATGACTTCTAACGGGGACACTTTTTGTTGGGGTGACAAAAATGTACTGGAATTAGATAGTGATAGTAGTTTCCCAATTTTGAGAATGTGCCATAAATGCTAAAGTATATAGTTTAAAAGAATACTTTTATTTTGTGCCTGTTCAATGTTGGAGATTGAGCCCAGGGCCTTGTGCACGCCGAGTGCTCTACCACGGAGCTACGTCTCTCGCCCTAAAGGAATGAGGGTCTTTCTTTGGTTTTTCTTTTTGTTTTCTGATCTGCAAATGTCTTTATTTTTTAGGAAATAAATTTGAGGAAGGTTAAAAAGCAATACCAGAGGGCATAGGTGCAGAAATAGAGGTAGTCATTCATTCAAAGCATTCGAGTAAGAATATGGCAATATAAATATCCAAAAAGCATGACTTGGATGTTCCAAACAAAACGTGTAAGTCATTCCTAACTAACTTGAGCATTTCCTAGACAGAGAGGAAACAGTTAACATTCAAAATCCTGAAAGTGTTTTTCTTGGTTAATTACATTAGTTTGCCTTTGATCAAAGTCAAATTCTTTTAAACACAGATAAAGTATTACACAGTCAACTGTTAAAACGACATGTTGCAAGTTAATTCTAGTATAATGTATTCCAACAAAGCTTAGAAAATAAAGATGCTGAGGTGGCTTTGGACTAAGTTTAATAGTCATCGCCTCTGCTGACAATTTCTTTACAAGTCAGGACACAGCACGATGGTGCGTTCAAACTGCACTGTGTACGACCCTTTAATGTCGCATAGTGGTGGGTATGGATCTGCAATGCCCAAGTCACATAGATTCTTCGGTGCCATCAAGTATTTCCTTTCTCCTGGGCCACCCAGCCATGGGTGGCACAAGGTGAGTGTGCCAAAGTTTTCACCGATGACTGTTAACAAGTGTTTTGTTCTTGGAAGCCTTTTTTGGCACATTTCCAACATCAAAATTTTTCATGTAATACAAGCACTCCACGTCATCATAAACACCTTTTCCTGTACTACCAAAGGTTTCAATGGCATACACTTTCCCTTCTTCCATCTGCATCGCCTCCCTGCCCTTCACGGTGGGCATGGTCTTCCCTGTATGTATTCTGTACAGCCCCAATGACAGTCCATTCAGATTACAGATCAGCTTCTCTTGGTGCGTCTTCCCGTCTATTTCCACTTCATAGGATTCCATTACCTCCTGGATGGCCTCACCCAACTCATACAGACAAATATCAATGCCAGCACACCTTATTTCAGTATTAGTGGCATCTTTTACAGCTTTTACTAATATATGATGAAGCTAAATTATATTCCAATTAAAAGTTAAAAATCACTGAAATATTTCATCTCTGCAAATATGCAAGCTATAAGAATTTTAGGTAAGTGAGAGACCACTAAATGGTAACCTCTAAATTCTCTCAGATTCAGATCAAACAGTGTTGGGGACATATAATCTCCATTCTTAAGCAATGCTAGAATCAAGGCTCCAAAGACTTGGCTTTTATTATTTTTGCTACTCTCTTAGCTTAAGTAAATCTTAATTGCTCTTGGTCTTGGTTTCTTTTGGTGTAAAATAGGGATGATAATGAAAAGCCTCACTGCTGTCACGTACTTTGTAAAGATTTGTTGTAATAATAGATATATAATTACCTTAAGTACTACAAAGTAAAGCATAGATATTGTACTAGGGCGTTTCTGGAACTGTGCAATATGTTTTTATGAATAAGTTGTGAATCTACAATTTCATTCTAATTTTAAATACGCTTTCTTCTTAAATTGTTGTAAAGGAAAAGTGAGTGATGGATTACACCAGGCAGATTTCCAATTAGTAAATTAGTAACTTATCCATCACCCCTTCTATCAGTTGCCTAATTCTACACTGCGCTGCTCATTAGAATTTCTTCAAAGTGATAAGATAGGTCAAAACACTCCATTAACCTTTAGAAACACTGGTAGGCTGCATACAAAAGAGGATTAAATTTATAGACCAAAGATGTATCTGAGCCCAGAAACATAAATTTTTTCCTGGCATCCTACTCTTGCCTACATAAAATGTCACAATGTGTGTGCTATTATAATTCGTTCAGATAAAGTAAAAACCAACTTTTAAATTCAGTGGTGTTGAAATATGCAAAAGAAGCAGATTATACTTATATTTTCCTTTCCATCAAGTAACTCATATGTCTCTCCTTAACTATATTCTAGTTGAAAAAGCAAATCATCCTTAAGTTCTAATATTTTAGAATGCTCTGTACATCAGTAACAGCTAGAAAAATAGACATATTTACTCCCGGAATCAGAGAGAGCTCAGACTTGGACTATTTATCTTATCAGTAATTTATTTGGCAGGCATTGCATTTTCTTTCCTTCTTCCAGAAAAGCAGACTTTTAAAAAATACTATTACATATTCACTTTAAAATTTGGTAACATTGATTCCTCCTCATAAAATAGTGCTTGAGGCATTCCTTTAAGAGAGAGGGCTTTTTTTGGTAGAATACAGTAAATATGGGTTGAATTTATTCATGAAGCTAGTGTTATTGAAAATCCATGACCACCTGTTCACTATTGCATGTTCTCCTGCAAACCTTTTCTATCAACAATGCATTGAATTTATTTAACTTACTTATATTAAGATTACACAATCAATTAGAATCTAGTAAAAAGGATTTAAGTCAGAATTAAAATTATGACCTTAAAGGTCAGACACAAGAGCAAATCTTTTTTTGTAGTCAATCTTTTACTGGCGTAGCTTTCATATTCTCAGCTTAAGAGTATTTTAGCAGTAATCACCAATGGAAAGAAATCAGATCACATTTAGTCCAAATTGCTTTACTTTTATCATATAGATGGAAGATTCGATATAGGCTTGATTTGATAATTAATGCACTATATATGCAGCGATTTTTCCTGGTTGGACTGAGATGCTTGAAGAATTTGAACTGCCAAAGACATATTCAATTAAACTGGCTGTTCCTGATAAAGCAGAGAAAGCAGAGTAGTACGTTTTAATAAATCTCTTTAGTAACGTAAGCAGTTTCAAAGCTTATATCATCACTCACACTATTCACAAACTTTTGCTGTTTATATAAAAACAGATTGGCTCACATATGCCTTGTTCACAGCTCTTCCTTGGCTTGGGTACTCTGTGCCTTCCTCTTGAGGCCAGAGATTTCTTGCCTCCCCAAGACCTCTGTCCATTGAGCTTGAGGAGGTGGGGTGGGGGGCATTGTTAAGAACCGCGTAAAAGCATAAGCCTTTACTTTTATATCAAACATGACATTTCAATGTATGTGTGTATGAGACAAGTGACAATCATGCTGATTTCGCAACAGAAAACAATTTTCCTAAGTATTATAATACATAATGTATAAATTGTTGCACACTAACTCAGTTTTTCCAGAGTTATAATATTTGAAGATTCAAAGGAAATATTTTTGAGGAGTTAATGATGCTATCAATGAGTTTTAGTCAAAATAGAAAAGCCATCAATATATAGTAGGGATGATTGGGGTGCTAGTCCCATTATTGACAGTATCTGCTTTACAAGTCAAACCTAGTGTGGCTCATTTCCAAATTTTAAAATGAGATAAAAATCATGCATTTGTATCATAGATGAAGGAGTTGATGGGAAATCAATCAGAAAAAAGTACAAGGAACCGTAAATATGGCAGTCAGGAAGGTCCTCAGGCTTGGAATTTGCCTCGTGTTTATTTTAATAGTTTGTGAAGAAGGCTTTCTATTTTACTAGTGAGTCTAGTACAAAGTGTCTCAAATACTCCTAGCTAGTGTGCCACAGGTTATAGGTGGGCCTGAGTCTTGTCTTGTCAGGCTTGGTGGCTGAAGACTTGCTTACAAAATCTTTGTCCCTTTAGTCCAATGGGCCAACAAAATATGACCATGTTCTTTGTGCACCACAGAGTGAGAAAGGATGGAAGCCCTGAATTTAACGAACTTTGAGATCATAAAAAATTTGTCTAGAAAGGGTAAAGCCAGCTATTAATGCAGCAGAGGCAGGGAGAGTCAGCTGTGGGGTGCTGTTGACATACAGGGCCTAGAAGGTGACTTGTGTCGCTCTTTGTGCAGTAGATACAGTAATCTGAAGTTTTATTCATACAATCCTGTGACTTTGTGAGTCATAACCAGTTCTCACATTTTGCTCTTTCTGCTTAGTGTTTTTATGCATGTTCAGAGCTGCAAATCCAAAGCTGTTACTTGTCCTTTGAAAATCAAAAAGAACACCAGCACTTCATAGAAAGGGAAGAGAGATGATATGCTAAAAATACAGGCTTTCTGCATTCTTTTCCTGACTATATGTGAAATAGTAAAATTAAGTTTATCCTGGCAAAATACTGTTTAAATTTAAATTTGGCCCCTTTAATAGTGTTAATTGGCATAATTGGAGACTAGGTCATAGATTATGACACGCAATATGACATTTTAGTCATTTGTATTCATACATCTCTTAATTCTCAATTTCTTCACTTATTTGCTACATAAAAGCATGTTTAAACTGCATTTCCCTGTACCTATCAAAACATTAAGTATTATGAATATTTAACTAGGTAATGAATACAAAGTTTTCATATCTTTGCTATTGCTCGTTTCTTAATAGATGAGTAATTTACTATATCCATTATATATACGTATATTAACTTTTTGTAAAAGTTCTGCTTGCATGATTTTACCCATCAATTCACCCGAAGAAGTAGAATCTTCAATCTAAGAATTAAAGGGCTACGTCTCTATGAATAATTAAATATAAAAATATTAGCAAGATGAGGCTATTTTGATTTTTTCATCATTTATTCATGTATTTCATTAATTCATTGAGTATTTATTGAACAAGTACCTATAGTACCCAAGCCATGTACTGAGCACTATTCTTTAACTGGGGATACAAAACAAAGATATTGTTTGCTCTTGTGACTCTTACAACGTACTAAAAAGAAGGGGCAATACACAAGAACACAGAAGCCATGAACAAGCAGTCTTGGATAAGACTGCTAGGAATTAGTTTTTCTAAAAATATCTTAACAATTGAAGTCAAAACCAAAGGAGAAGGATCCAGACATAAAACTTCTGTAAATATCAAGGTACTCAGCATGGTTTTCTATTTACTCTATATAAAGAAGAGAAACATGGCTTAAGAAACAAGGTGCCTTCTTGATTACTATGGCCACAAACCAAGGGATGCTGTTACATTTTAAATTAATTAAAATAAAATAGAAACCCTCAGTGCTTATATTAGTCAACTTTCCTGTTTTTCAGGCCCAATACCCAACACCTCCAAATTTAAAGAGGAAATAGTTTATCTGTCTCACGTCTTTGGAGCTTTTAGTTCAAGATTGACTTCAAGGTGGGTTCATCATGGCAGAAGGACCTGGAAGGGAAAAGGTGCTCCATTCAGGAAGCCAAGTAGGGGAAGATGCTAGAGAGGAGCCAGATACAAACCTCAAGGTCACACTTCTGAGATCCACCCAAACACATCCAGAAGTGATTGATTAACTCCTTATGCATCTCCCAAGCCACTCAAGCTGACACATCTAATGGCCACCGTTTCTTAGTGGCACTATGCTTGGTTCAAGGGCTCAACAGCCATTTGTGGTTAATGACTGCTTTAATGGACAACACAGAGCACATTTCTATCACTGAAGAGAGTTCTAATGGGTAGGGCGTTAGTAGCAAAGTAGATATGAAATCGGAAGGGGGTCACAGAGAGTAGCCAGGAAAGATTCTGATGGCTTGACGTGAAGACTTTGGATCCATGGAAGCCTTTGGATGGTTTGAAGTAGGAGAGAGAAAGTTATCATAACAAGTGAATAGAAAATGAATTATGAGGCATGCAAGACCCATGAGATATTGAAGTTGTTCTGCTCAAGAAAGTGATAGGTCTTTGGTTATTTTCTAAGAGGAGTGGTGAAATGTAAAGGAGTTTGGGACATAGTTTAGAGATAGACTTAAATTAATTTGTTACTAGACTGCAAGCAAAATAAACAGAAAGGTATCAAGGGCAATAGCCCCTTCTGAAACATGAACAGCTATGCAGGTGGTAATTTATGCTGTTTACTGGAGTAAGAGAAGACGGAGGAGAAATCGTTTGTGTGTGTAGGTGGTTAGGGTTGGAACGAAGCTGTGTGAAGTTAAGGGTTTTGATTCAGATACATTCTGCTTTGGCTATACTTTGTGTATAAACACACAGAGGTCAGGTAGACAGTGCAGAATGAGTAAATCCATATTAAGTAGTGAACTTTTCAAAGTTTACAAAATAATTCCCTTAAGCATAATGGTATTTATACTTTTTGTCCAAGTACAAATGAAATGCCATAGGGTTGAGAACCTCACAGAGAACTAATACAGTAAAACCACACTAACTAGTTGGACCAGTCAAGAAAGTGAAACCAGGGCCTTCACACTGAGCTATGTCCTCAGTCCTTTTTTTGAGTCAGGGTCTTACTAAATTGCTAAATTGGACCTGATCTTGTGATCCTTCTGTCTCAGCTTCGCAGAAGTTGAGATTATAGGTATGGACCACCAAATCCAACATGTATCATTACTTTTTTGAATTATGATCCATAATTACCTACCCAAAATGGGCAGGGTTTATATGCAGTTATTTAAGTTATGCATTCTGGCTTATTTAAGATAAGGTCTGCTGAAGGCTCATTGCCACTTCTTCCAGTTTGTGGAGTCCTTTGTAGTTTTTCCATCTAATTTGAATGTTTTAGCTTTTTGGTTTCTAGATGATGATGGGGAGAAAAATTACCTTTCCCCCACCCCAGGGGGACTCATAACTTCGTGACTGTGACTTTCGTTAAAAAATAAATCTAGTTGCCAGGGTGTCACAGCTGCTGTTGAGCAACTCAAGGATGTGGTTAAATCACAAAGCTCATATTCTTGTTTTGCTGCCATTAACAGATGATATTTTTCTATGACAACTTTTAGAAGTTATTCCTTTTTATCAATTTTTTTAAAAAAAACTCTTCTGCTTTAAAAATTCAATTTTATGGCGTCTTATCATCTTTTCCAAACAACTGACATAACTGTGCAGGCAGAGGCCAGAGAAAATGGAAATGTTTTAAAACTTCCCCTCACCCTGCTTTTCTCTCTAAGCTTGGTAGACACCCAGCTTTGTACAGGTTTTCAACTTAATAAGCTCTTTCTGATAGCAGGGGAGGTTAGCAGGACTTGCCAGTCATGGTTTTTCACTCTGAAGTGGCCCAGGTAGGATCTGGCCTATGAATCATTGTCTAAAAAGGAAACGGGTGGAAGTCTGCATGCATGGCAGAGAGCTCACTCATCTCTGGCAAAGAAATCGCTGCTAGGGTTTCCCTAGCTATGAGACAGATGGTGCCTGTCACTACTGTGGAGCTGCCCAGCTTACACTCCCTGTGTGGCAGCAGAGTCCTGGGCACGTGACAGAAGACCATGTCCCATCCCATCTTCTATCCACTCATGCCATCATGCCACCAACTAACACCCACCTCCACCTGCAGCAGACTTGTTCCCAAGCAGCGATGTCTATAATGTAAGCCATTGTCTCTCCGTACTCCCATAATAATTTTATTTCAAGCATCTCCTTTGATGCTCTTATCACTTTATCTCTGTACACAAAACACAGTGGCATATTGAACCAATTATTTCCAACATACTCCAGGCTATAATACACTTTAACCTGGAATGTCAAGCTAATTAAGACAAAATTGGTTTATTAATACTATGATTGAGAAAAAAAATGACTTCTAAGATAGTCATATTAAAACGGGACGAGGGTGGCCAATCATTTTAAGAAACCAGCTGTCAAGGAATATTGGACACTTTTAAGTCCTTTGAACAGATAATGATTTTTCATAAATTACAAAAAAGTAATTTTTTTTTTCAGCTTCTCAAATACTTCCTACCACAGTACCTGTACATGGACTGAGGACCAAAGCCTAGACTATTTTTTCCTCATAAACTTTCTTTATTGTAAGTGTTGTATTTTATTATCTGGGCCTATACCTCTTCTTGAGATTACGGTTCCCTAAGAGGGACTTTTACCATCCACTGTCACAACTGTTGATTGATACTCATACTCTAGATTTTTTTTTTTTTTTTTGAAGTGAGACCTTCAACAAAAACACTCCAATAGCTTATGCCCCGCACTCTTCTTTGAGTATACTGTGGCATAGGTAACTCTGACATGTTTTCTTCCTTTAATCCAGGGGGACATGCTTGGGTTCTGGCCTGAGCCATACAAAGCTGTCTGAAATGGGTTTGATGTGGGTCTTGACTGGAGGACTTCGGAGCATCTTTTAAGTCACCCAGATACTAGATGTGGGTGTGATTTTCAATGACAATGGCAAGTACTTTAGATGACTTACCGAGAGGCCCAGAACCCCCACCCCCGCGGCGTCCTAGAAAGCTGGGGCTCAGCGCCAGCCGCAGGCCCCCACGCTCCCGGCTGCGGTGAAGGAGCGGTGCAGCTGACTAGCGGCGGCCCCCGGGGAGCGAGCGCCAGACTGTGTGGGCCGGGCTCAGCCAAACAGCGAGCAGCGCCTCCTCCGGGGGAGGGGCGGGAGCTCGACTCAGCGAGCTTTGCTAGGGAGTTGCCTTAAAGCAAGCAAGCGGAATTGATGACCACTCCAGTTGCCTGGTTTATACAGTTTTAAGCAGTTGTCTTTACTCGTGTTTCCCTTTGCAGAACTGCAAATCACTACTAACTTTGCACCTAGAAGAATGTGTGTGTGTGTGTGTGTGTGTGCGCGCGTGCAAATCTCTTTCTCTCTTCTCACCCTCCCTTTCCTTTCGCCCTTCCTTCCCAGCTCGCTCGCCTTCTCTCCCTCGTTCTCCCGCCGCAGCCGCTCCTCTCCGCCGGGACGCATGAACTTATTTCTCAGCGCTTTTGCATTTTGATCCCCCTGTGCCATGAACTGGACAGACACCCACGCGGGAGGCTCTCCTTGCAGCCCCGGGGCACAGCGATTCTCGTCCTAGGGCTGTTCCGGGGAGGATCCGCCTCGGAGAAAGAGAGTGATAGAGAAAGAGCTGCAGGAAGAGAAGGGAGCCTCCCTCCATCTGCCTCGGGCCTGACGCGCGCAATGACCCCGAACGCGTCCGCGCCCCGCGCCCCGCGCCCCCAGCTCCCGCAGCGTCCGTGGCCCCCCGGCGCGCGTGCAGTAGATAGCGTTTAAAATCCTGAAGTAGGAGGAGACCCCCGAGGATAGAAGCCGGGGTGGGGGCGGAAGGGGAGCAGAGGATTCTCAAAGCTATTCAAAGACAGATAAGTCCAATATGCCAGCTTTTCACTCGAAGTCTCTCTGGAGCATCTAGCTTTGCTCCCGGAGTTACTCGAAAGCGGAAACTTTTCAGAGACCGGTGGGCCTGGGGTGAAGGGAACTGGGGGGAACTGGGAAGAGCGTGAGCGCGCGCGTGGCTCGGGGCGCCCCCCAGGGGGGATACGGCGTGGAGGTCGCACCATGGAAGTGCCGGCCGAGGCCGTGCGAGGTGGGGATGAAGAGGACAGAGCAGGGGTGAATCGTGCGCACCCCACTTGGCCGCGGGGAGTCCCGGTGCTGCTGCCGCTCCGGCGCTCGCGGAAACTTTTCTGGGCGCTGTGCGCCGGCTCGCTGTCCTTGCTGCTGGCGGTGCTGGTGCGGCCGGTCCGCGCGGAGAACGGCAGAGAGCTGGGGCCTCGGAGTCAGGAGGCGGTGGCAGCGCAGGAGGAGGCGGAGGAGAAGAAGAAGGAGGAGGAGAAGGAGGAGGAGGAGGAGGTGGAGGAGGAAGCGGTCCCGGGAGCAGAAGGGGGCGTCTTCCCCGGCGTGCAGGGAGGCGCGCCCGGGGGCGGCGCGCGGCTCAGCCCCTGGCTGCAGCCCTGGGCGCTGCTCCTCAGTGTCCTGGGTGCCTTCTTCTGGATGGGCTTGTACCTCCGGCGCGCCGGGGTGCGCCTGCCTCTGGCCGCTACGCTGCTGGCCGCCTGCTGCGGGGGGGAAGCGCTCGTCCAGCTCGGGCTGGGCGTCGGGGAGGACCGCCTGCTGTCGCTGCCCGCCGCGGGGGTGGTGCTCAGCTGCCTGGCCGCCGCGACATGGCTGGTGCTGAGGCTGCGGCTGCGGCCGGGCGTCCTCATGCTTGCCTTGACTAGCGCGGTGCGGACCGTGGCCCTCGTTTCCTTGGAGAGGTTCCAGGTGGCCTGGAGACCTTACCTGGCGTACTTGGCCGGTGTGCTGGGAATCCTCCTGGCCAGGTACGTGGAGCAGATCTTGCCGCAGTCTCCAGTGGCGGCTCCGAGGGAGCCTCTGGGGTCCCAGCGCATTGCTGGGACCAAGGAAGAGATCCCGGTGCTCAGGAGGAGGCGGCGGTCCAGCTCCGTGGTGTCTGCCGCGATGTCGGGCTGCGGCAGCAAGTCCCACCGCAGGACCTCCCTGCCCTGCATCCCCCGAGAGCAGGTAAGTGCGGCGCCCCACTTTCGGGCCGATTCGGGAAACTTGGGAAGTGGCACAAAGTATTGACAACTCCTGGAGGATCATCTAGGAAACGTGGTAGAACTTTAGACTTTGGAAGAAACTAGCGTTTTTAATGTGTGCCTTTCGCAGAGTATTTTGTAACCTGAAGGACAGACAGGCGAAAAAGGAACACAACTCAGAGGCACCGGGCTGCTTCTGCCAGGCCAACTTTTCTCAGATCTGCTACACCTGGTGTGTGGCTTCCCTGCCCTTTAAGTACTCTCAGGCCTTCCTGCCTTAGCAGAAGGTAGAATTAGGCTGAGCTTTTAGGCAATGGGCCTTTTTGCCCCAGTGCAGATTTTCTCCTATTTTTAAAAATAAATTTTCTTTCTTATAAAGTAGCAGGCAAACATTTGTGACAATCACTAGACAAAGAATGCACGTAAGCGAAGCATGCTTGGAGGTAAGGCATTGATACACTTTCTGGTTTTGCAGGAAGCTTAGCTAGGAGATGCGAAATAATGCTGGTGTCTCTTGGTTTTTAAATATAATTGGGTTACACGCACCATTGCACGGGCAGTGTTTGGTATTTTGCACATAAACGTCAAATTTGGGCCTCGTGTGTCTGACCTGTAGAATGGCTCAAGAAAGTAAACTATGCTATTATTGTCCACTGAAAAATAACCTTTCTCGTGAGCATTTACCAAATTAAGTGGATGGTTAAAAATTCCAATGGCTTTATTCAGGTTTTACAGGAAACGTGCAAGAGACTAGTTCTAAGTGGTGTCTTTCAGAAAAGAGAAGGTGGAGGGCTCTATAATTATGAGTGAAACTGGAAAAAAGTTTGATCAGTTTTGGCGATGAGTCTCCTAATTATCGTTGGATTTTTAGAACCATGATGGCGTGGTTGCTACAAATGGCATGAAACAACCAACTGCAATTTCAAACACCAACTGTACCTGGAAAAGCACATTTCTTCTTCAGCTATCTCCTTGAAGTTTTGTCGCTTGATGAAAGAAGGGTGAAAAGCTGGTTATGTTCAGCAAATGGAAATTTACACTTTCCCCATTTAAATTCATGCCCCTCTGTGGCACCACTAGGACACATTGGGTGTGTGAAAGAACATTCTATGGTATGGAAAGCCCTTTCTTTTTAGATTATTTTCTGGACAGTCTTGTAGGTACTTCCAAGAAATAGCAGTCACCATATGGTGTGGGTGCCTTGTTTGTTTCTGAAATGGAGTTGATTACATAGATGTGATTGTTTGACATTATTTAGCAGAGAGGATGTCAACATTATAATCTCTGTGTTTATTTTAAAAGAAATGTACTTATTTAGCTGCTTGTTTAGATGAAACAAATTTCTTGAGTTTAAGCTTATTCCAAGAGTAAAGAAAAAGCAGACCACTGACTGATACTTAGTTGTGGTAGCAATATAGAGATCGTTAGAACAAAGTTATCTACTTCAGGGTAGGCTAAGTAGGAGAAAAAGTGTAATTTCTTTCCGGGGCTATGGAAGAACATGTCTTTTAAACAAAAATTAAACCACTGGTTTAAATGTGTACAGCTCTTGAACTTACAGTGAAATGTGATGTGGTCCAGGCAAACATTGAGCCCTAATTTCTAAGAAAAATCTGGATTTAATCATAAATTAATTGACTCCAAATTAATATCAGTTAGCTCTGAAATTACATTCTAAAATTTCATATTAACATTTGAGAGAGTTCAGAATGCATTTAAGATAAGGTGGTAGTTAGGTGAATTAACCAGCCGTGTTAAATAACCCACAAGTTTTTATTGGTTTTCTCTGGTTTAAATTAGTACATGAATAATTAAAATAATCTGCAAATATATAAGAACATAAGTGAGCATAGCTATTTAAAATGTTTTGCTGATTAATGCAGTTGAATAATTTGTATGTGTAATCTATTCCAATCATTTACTTGGGGTTACCTTTTTTTTAAAGCTCTGTTTATGAATAATGCTCTAAAACTAGAGACTGTCTCTTATGGTAGATGGAAAGACAGGATTACATTTAGCAGAAATTTAAAGACATGAGTATGTGTGTGCTACTGAAGATTAGTTTTTATATTTGACCCATTAAAGTTTTGCTGAGCTGAACAGAGGAGAGTGGGTGGCAACTAACATGGGATAGTACCTTGTAAGATAGGGCAATATCTCATGCGTTGGCTTAACTGTGTGAAAAGTTCAGGCACTATATAGTAAATGGCTTATCTGTTTTATCATAAGGAAACAAACTTCTGATTAAGGGTGCAAAGTGTACCACTGTCATTTGCATATTTTATGAAGACTCAAAATAATTGTAAAATGAACGTTTAACACTCCCATGAATTCTACCAGATTGGTTCTTTTCTGAAGGGGTGTCTGCTCTCAACTTAAGGCAATGCTCCAAGGCAACAAGTTAATTTTAAACTGTCCTGCACAGATAGAAAGCACAGACACCTCTTGAGAATTTTTTTGGATGCTGTCCTTTGTGAGGTTTAAAGGTGAGAGAAGTTCAGCATTTTCTTCTCCATATGGATGACAGTGGGTCCGTACTTACGGGTTCATTCTCTTCAGTGGCCCTTAGTTCTAAATTGGCAAAGAGAATATATGATAAAATTCTCATAAGACAAACCAGTGAACTGATAGACATTTTCTCCCCCACACCTTCCTTCTAGAAATTTACAGCTAGAAAAATGTAGTCTATAGCTGCGTTATGACATACAGACTTGAGTTTTTCAGCACTGATGATAAAGATCGTCTCTAGCAAAGAGAGGAGAAAGTAGTTCTAATCTTTGATCTCAAAAATTAAGCCCTGGATGTGTCTGTGACTGTGAGTGAAAACACCTTTACTCTGGTAAAGAATGAAGTTTATACCGTCTCTTTTAGTCTTGCCGGCCCACTACCCTGAAGTTTGATTTTGTGGATGAGTGTGTCTAACTGTGCTATTTAGGCAAGCGCTGTTAAGACGTCAACTGTCTACTAAGATTTTTTTCCCATCTTTCCTAAGTGTATTTTCACATCTGAGAGCAGCTATATTTCTCTCAGGTTGCCACTGTACTTCTGCAAATACTGGAATATACAAAGGGATGTAGGCTTTCATAAATTATTAGATATGATGCATCATTAATAAACATGTTTCTCACAAAAAATTTGGTTGTGCAATTTCTAGCACTTGCAAACTGTATCTGCGGGGTGTCTGTGTTCTTTTATGTCTTTCTTTGTATCTACATGTCTTTCCACATAAAGAATATAGTGGGATACTTATTCTTTAATTACTGTGACCATCCTATGTGTTCATTTTTAAAAGATTCCAAAACATTTGGAATTTTATTGTAGCTACATCTTAAGAATTTAAGATTTTGCATATAGTCTAAATGTAAGGCATCTGGCTTTTTCATTAATTTGTTTAAATCATTTAACAACATAATTCTTTTGTGATAGGTACAATATGAGTCAAAATGATCCTGATCTATGCTTGATATTACATCATTAAAAGCCAAAATTGTTTCCTATGACTATTTTCCTAAGGTCCCAAACATTCTTACCATGTATACAAATGTATAGTTGCAGGAATGTAACTGGATTTTAAGCTGGTTATCAGAAGAAGAATCAGGTTTTTCATCCCTGATGTGAGAAGGAAGCAGAAAGGCAAACAATAAAATAAAAATAGAAGAAATGGGTTGGATTTTGATGGAAGGCAGTAGAAGGCAGGCCCGTCGTGAACTTTGTTATTGATAAAAAGTATAACTTGTTTTTAAAAGATAAAATACAGAAATGTTTCTTCTACACATATAGGATGCCCTTTAAGTCCCTCCATTTTAATGTGATGTGTATGTCTCAAGTGGAATAAATTCCTAAAAATAATGATGAACTTTATACTTAGTTGTATGCTGTATCACATTTCAGTAGTATTACTTGTAATGATACAAAGAGAAATATTGATTATTTAGGATTTGGTGACAGAATTAAGTAATTAAGTAATGTCAACTTCTGAAAATACTGAAAAAGGGAAACAGGATTTTCTTATCCCCCTGGGAAAGGTGAGGGTAAAGAAAGTTTTGTTTTTCTGTGATATTTAAAAATTTTGATTTTACTTTGGGAATACAGATATTTAAGGCATACTGAAAAAACTGCTTTAACTGACAGAAATAGTTAGTGAATCTATATAAATTTGCAGAGGTTGGAAGGAGTGAAAACAGTCATTTTACTCTTGCTGTATTGAGTCTGAAATGTAAAAAGTTAAAACTGTAGAACTGAAAGAAATGCTGTGTATGCTGGGCTGTCATGTTAATTAAATAAACAACCAGAACACTGACTCTGTGTATGAAATACATTTTGAAAAGTCTAGGGGGAGGGGTTGCAGGCAGGGGAGGCTGAGTGACACAGGATAAAAAACATTCAAATGTAGAGACATTTGTGTGAATTTGTTACATTAGGAAATTTAGCTCTGAGAATAATCTCTTCAAGACTGTAGTTGAACAAAGGCCCTACCAAGTCTAATTTTATTTCTGTTTTGAGTATGTTTCTCACTTATTATGTTGAGATAGTATGCTGACAAAATGCAAAGTCACAACTCTGCGTATGTATTATATTTTAAGATAAAGAGATTTTTAATTAATAGAGTTTGCATTAGTAACAGTGCAATAGAACCTACTTGACTTTGCGGAAAGCTTGTACTGATCTATAAAAACAATGAGTTTAGGAATTAGAGTAGGAGGTATATTTTTAGAAAATATTTCTATCAGTGGAAACTCTTGGATATAGCAAGATAATCAGTGCCACTACTGTGTCATGTGGGATCCAAAGAGAATTTTGAAATACTGAAACCTTACCTTCGACTGGGCCATGTGAGTATTTCTTTAGCCTTGTAGAATGATACCTAACCTTACACGTCCATGCTGACTTTCTGACTCAGTTCCTGTATGTCCCTTGACCCGTGGAATCTTCCTCCTTCCTCTTTTATTGGTGATATTCCTAATCATATCTTGGTAAAAATCCTCAAGTTCATATTAAAAATTCAAAAAAAAAAAAGAAAAGAAAAGAAAATTCAGTGATGTATATGTGTTTAATGGAGTGCTATCACAGAATTCAGAAGAACCTCAAAAACTCCCTAAAACTCCCTAGTCTTATATGAAAGAAGAGTTTTGTTAATAGTCCCAGTGAATGTTATTCCTTATATAGATAATAATAAAATCCTTTTATGGGGAATTTTTTAGTTTTTTTTTTAATAAGGTTACCCTAGAGAATTAACTTAACTTTAAACTGAGGATGTATGTTCATGCTGTTCTTAGATGTTCAATGCACAGATGTGATCAGTGAGGGGAATAAAGTCTACGGGATATGTCTGAGTTGTCATTCAGAGGAAGATCTAGTGGAGAATTATGTTCTAAAGTATTAGCTTGTTACACAATTCATTGTGAGTATATTACTGTTTAAAAAGATGCAGTTACTTGTAGCTCATGTCATCCATAAAGGCCCTTAGGTCAGTCAACCTCTGAAATGTTGAACCAACATGTTATTCTGTGTGTTAGACTGCGCTAAATATTACAGGCAAATTATACACAGATACAACACTGCGGCTGTCTCTCTCTGCAGTCAAAGCCAAGTTAGGGTCCTTAGGCATCAACAGAGGAAATCACAGTAAAATATCTAAATGAACACATAGATAATAGGAAGTGGAATGTACAGAGTATTTTACAATAGATTTTTAACCATGACCCAGGATCCATTTGTGTCTTCCCTGAAATTACATATAAAACTTGATTTGCTCATTTTCATGGGACAAATGTATATGGTGTCAGATTTTGCAGAGATCTTCAACAAAGATTGGTTAAATGTGTGTTTGTTTAAGTTCTCAGCAACTTTATGTTTGAAGATGTGAAGAAGGTTTTTTCTTTGTAATGGTAATGAACTTAATATTCAGTTATAGTATGTTCTGAAGTAAAGACAGAAGTAGTAAATTTCTGAAGAGAACCCATTAAATGTTTTTGTATCTGTAGGTAGTATAAGAATGAAAGTAGCTAATGGCAACAACATTTAATTCTGTGCCAAACTGTAGTTAGTAACTAGAATTATTTGGGTTTTAGAGAAAGGAAAAATTAGCTACATATGTGCTGACAGCCTGAGGCAAAAAGGCATTGGTCCAGGCCCTCCTTGAATGGAGGATGCTGGAGTCAGAAGACACAGGAAAAGAGGCAGGCAGGCAATTTTAGGTGTAGGTGTCATTTGTGACTTTGCCTGGTCTAAGTTCTCCTTCAGAATGAGGAGATTGAGTAATCAAGTGGGAACTTCCAACGTACAGATAACCGAAATCTTTCCAAGCCCTTTCAGTGAATCAAATAGTTCCCAATAGCCTCTGGAATGTGCTGTTGTTGACTTGGCCCCCCAGTGAATGTGGATTGCAGTGAGTGGCCCTTCCTGGGGAGCCCTGCGTCTCCTTGCGCAGAAGCCTTCAGTGGGGGCTTAAATATTGATTTTTGCCATCTCAATTTTTCAATGTGTCTATTTGAAGGCATCTGGAATTTCAAGTTCAAGGTAAGGAAATGATCCTCAAATGAAAAAATAAGTGAAAAAAAAACCCAGAAAACATTGCTTTTTAAGAGCAAATAGTTGATTACTTATGTTTGTTTCACTTCTTTTGCCTAGTTCCTTAGAAGTTCATCAGAATGTAAATAGAATTTAACATTCAAAGTGGTCAAAAGGACTGTTACCATTTAGAGGATAGGAATCTATCCTCTTGAGAAAAGACACGAATTAACTAACTTATGCAGGTGTGATTTTATGACATCATTTGTTTTTAAGGAACCTTTGGGTGATCTAGTTCCCATCAGAGCCCACGTCTAGCGAAGAATACAGATACTTAAGGGTGCTGGTATTCCTTCTTTCTCAGGAGCACAATTTCCCTATTGGGGTGTAGGTGTGTGTACTTGTGTGTGAATGTGTGTGTGTGTGTGTGTGTGTATGTGTGTGATTTCCCCCTGGCAGAATATTGCTTTGGTTGTATCAATTTAGTGGAGAAACAGTGTCACCCAGTGGTTTTGATGAAAACAGCCCAGTAAACATTATAGATAAGTGCTGTTTGGTATAACTGGAACAAAATAAATGTTGATTTTCATATTTTCTAATAGTTGCATGAAGAAAAAGAAGCAGCTGTAACATGATAGGCTTTCACCTTGTGTATCACCTCAACATGTAATAACAATAGGTTGAGTTATCTTATATTTTGCTTTATGCACCATCTATGTAGCTCACCAGTGTTTTATACTTAAGGTGTACCTCTTAATTGGTCTACCTTGTTTCACCTCTTCTGTAGACACTTGTCACTTCTGGCTTCCATAATGATGGATGGTCCAGATGTATCTTTTGAATGGGATGAAATAATTGATTATTCCGCTCTTCAGTCATAACTGAAACTCTATGTCAACTTAATACTAAAAATGCACCATCTTTCAGATGTTAAATGTAATACTGATAGCTCACTTTTGTACTCTAAGAGTTGTACAGTCTATTTTTCCCATTTTATTATTTAACATTATCTTACATATTTATAACAATGATTATTTAAACGGGAAGAGGAATTGAGCAGAGCCTTTGATGAAGAATGCTTATGCTAACCACACTGATAGTATCAATACTTCTGGTTAATTATAAATTTGTCCCCTGTAATTTTGTGTTTTCCTCCCAGGACTGAGAATTGAACACAGGACCTTCACACTGAACTACCTTCCCAGGTCTTTTTCAATGTTTATTTTGAGACAGGGTCTTGCTAAATCACTTAATTGCACAGGCTGGGCTTAAACATGCAGTCCCCTGGCCTCAGCTTCCCATAGTACTGGGATTGCAGGCACGTGCCACCATGGTGCCCTCTCTCATAGTTTTATATGTAACAAGAATGGTTTACAGATCCAGTGTGAGCACCTCACATTTCATGGTGACTGGTCTATAATTATGTTATCTCATGTCTTTTTGGAAATGAAAGTGCTTATATTTGTAGTACAGGTTGTTATCTTTGTAACTTAGGAACCTGAAGTGACAGAGCGCTAGTAACTTTAATGGATGAAAATTAGTGCCTGCAAAGGACTGATGACTTCGCACCTTGCCTGTGTAAACACTACTCCTATGGATGCAGAATGAACATGGTTTCATTTTGTTTATAGCCAGGGCGGGAGTTTTTGATAGCGTGGAATTTCTTAACTAAGAATTCAGATTAGCTGGTGTTTGGAGCCATTTTCTGAGCTCACATTTTGGGTTGTAATCTCAAAAGAAAAAGGCAACCCAAAACCTTTGGTAATTCTAGGAATAGTTCCAATGTCACTTCAATAATTAGCAAGAAAGGTGCTTTTTACACATGTGGTGTTCTTTCATATACATAGATATATAGGTTAATAATTCTCAAAAATGCCTTTTGTGTGTTGTGATTTGTACTTTTGTGGTATGAGAATGCCTTTGCAACAAGGCATAATGCTTATTTGGCATTGTAGCATTAAAATAGTAACATACGTAGATAATAACTAATCACTTAGAAAATAATCTGTAAAGACCAAAGGACCATAGAAAAGTGCTTTGTGAAGAAGTGCATTTGGATCAAACGAAGTAACGTGGATTCAGGTTTACTTTTAGTAAAGCTGATTTATTTTAAGTCTGTAAAGAACGTCATGTCATTATAATACACTGCTATACCTTAACCCGGTTTGTATTGAAATGTAACTTGTTGTGTTCACCAGCTAATTGTAAAATTGTTTATATTTACTGGCCTTCACTATTTTTCTTTCAGGCTACTTTTCTCTCTTTGTTCCCTGTCTCTCCATTTCATTTCATGCTCTTTTAACTTAATAGATTCTTCTTCCTCAGAGAATATTTAAGAATTTAGGGAATTCCTTTCTGTCTTCTAGAGCCTTGTATGACTATGGAAATAATTTTATGCAAGATGCTTATAGGTTTGGGTTCATGGGATCTTAGTAAAAATTACTTGTCTTCTGAAATACGCTTGAATAACTGAATATTTATATGATGTCCATTGCATTTCTTCCTTTCTAGATATAGTCTACTTCTATAAACATGATGGAAGTTGGATGTCACAGCAATATAATTTTGGGGGCAATGTTGTATTTTGTGACAAACTAATGCCCGGCTTGGTGGAGTTAGCACCCTTACTACACTTTTCAGTTTGCCCAAGCACAGATAAAGGAAGTGACTTTTTACTTTTTTCTATGTGTTTCTGAGGGTCAAGTTGAATGGTTCACTTGTGAAATGCTCTCCAGGGTACGAGAGAATCAGTATTTCAGGGTCCTCTGCCTCAGGAACAAAGTCTCTCACAGGAAGGAAGAAGGGAGCCTGTGACAGTTGGTGCTCCCTGGAAAAGTTGCTTTTTAAGCTCCACAAAGGAAGTCTTCCAATTCAGATCAGTTTTTATTATAAAATAAATCAGTGTATTTAGCCTGAAGTTGTGTAGCAACTGAGCTGATTTAAAGCAACTTTGATAAGAGATAAACTATTGGTAGATCAGCGAGTTTCTGTTTTTAATATAGATTTTGCATTTTTTTCCTACTTTTAAATATCTTCTTGCAGTGTCGCATAAAGGGCTGGAGTTGGGCATATCTTTACTATGACGAAAATCCTTGCTCAGCATCACTCCTGGATACTTACATTTGTTCACTGTCAACCGAAAATAATGAGCACAACTGCCGAAATCATGGTAGCCTAAACTTTAGGAAAAGCTTTGAAATTAGGGTGTATGGTTGTAGTAGCAAAATCTTGGAAACAACCTAAGTGTTCATCAACCAAGGAATGGATGATTTTCTTTTTAATATAAAGGAGTACTACTTAGTTGTAAAGAAGTATAAACGAGTCATTTGTACCTTGAAACTACATGTGTAAGTGACATAAACTGGACATGCATGTGTAAATAGTGCATTATCGCTCCATTGTGAGAAACAAAATATAAATAAAAACTGAAATGTTCAGTTGATATTGTGGAATAGGAATAAATTGTTCAAAAGGAAGGGAGAATGAGGGAGGGAGGGGGAGGAAGGAAGGGAAAGAAAAATGAGAAAAGGGAAAAAAGGAGAAGCTTTTACCTTTCTGTATTTTAGGGGAGGGTCTACAAGGTGCTCAGGGTCTCACCACTAAATCAGACTTGTAGTCATCCTCCTGTCTACAGTCTCCCAAGTGCTGGGATTACAGGCGCATGCCACTACACCTAATCTCAATCGGTGTCTCAGCACACCCCAGGGGCAGGGCCAGCACAGCACACCAGGCATCGAACTCCAGGCCCCTGTGCCTGCTTGCAGGTGCTTTAGTCCATTGAGCTATTTGGCCGGCCTGAGGCTTTGTGAATGAGGAGAGGAAGACAGGTTGAAGAGAGGGGAGGAGAATGGGAAAAAAAGAGGAACCAAGATACATCATATGCAGGTTCAAATCCTGTAGAAGGAATGTGATCCTCATGCCTAAATTGTACCAATAAACTGAACTAAATTAAAAAGGAAAGAAATTAGAGATTGTTCAGGAAATAAAATTAAAATCATTTCCAGCTTGAGAAAATAACAATGAGAAATGAGAAAAATAACAAATTGACTTCATTTTCTTCCTTTACCTTCACAAAGATTGGACAGGCATTAAATGATCCCTTTTTAATATTCTTAGTCTGTATTGTTTTGTGGAAAAGAAAGCTGAATTTCCTGGAAATTCTAATGGAGAGAAAATGCCATCTCTGTTTTATCCATTTAATTACCTAATTAATTAATGGTGCTGAGGATTGAACCCAGGACCTCTCCTGTGGCAAGCGTGTACTTTACCAGTAAGCCATACCTTCAGCCCTTAGTTTATCTTTTAATCATGATCACTTGGGACATACATCTTTAGCTAGTCGCTTCTAGAGATGACATTATAAAATTGGCTTATTTCAAAAGTCATCTAGCCTCAGGGCTGGTTCAGTTATGCCGAATGATGGAGAAGTTTGGCGGCATCATTTTGAGTCAAGCTGCACTGAAAACACAACACTTTATGAGGCTTGTTTGAAAGGCACATTTTTACTTTATCCAGCCCTTTTTACTCAGAGCACCTAATTTTTAAGAGCTTGAATTATTAAAATAGGATATTTTAAGTCAAATAAGAACTGAATCTGTTACCATAGTTTTGATTCTTAAGAGCGATATTGTCATATTTTCCCACTGAAATCATGAAAATTTCCTTTGAGTGTATTTATACCATTTATTATGAATTTTGATAAACGTAGGCACGCAATGTTTAGAAAAAAAGTTGCTTCTAACCTTTACTGCGTGTCAGGTGTACTCATAGGGAGATTTTCTAGAAAGATGACTGACAACTGTAAGAGTGTTTTGAATATATTTTTAAAAATACAAAAATGGTTTCTATTTGAAAAATATGTGCCTTAGTTATAAGTCAATTAGAAAGAAGCTGTAATCAAAAAGCTTTGTAAATGGGGAGGGCTTAAAAGGAGGATAGAAGGATGGGGTGAAAAACTGAGTTATATCATATACAGGTACAAATTCTCTATGATGAATGTGATTGTTATGCACATCTAAAATGTACCAATAAATCTAATGTAAAAAAAAGGCTACCATAGAAAATCTAAAAAAAAAAAAAAACTTTGATGAGACATTTCTATGAAAGTTTAGAAGTGAGCTCTTCACTATATTTTTATTTTGAGAAAAGGAGCTAACTGGAATATCTTGCAGAGTGACTGCTTTTACACTTGGGGAATTGTTTTTCCTAAATAAACAGAATCTAAATTACAGCACAACTGTTAACGGTAGTGGCTGTAGCTCATCCACGTCTCTTCATTCCTTTTTACTTGAGTAATAAATGGATTGACTCTTCTTAAGCGTTTTACAGGGTGACAGGTAGGGCTTTAAGTTGTTCCTGGTGGAAATTTGGAGAGCAATTGACTAGGCCTAATGAAAAGCGTGAGAATTAGGCTGGGAATGTTGGCTAAAGAGTTGACAGAACACCGATAAGGAAGTTATCTCAGCATAGAGTGGCATTCAGAAAAGGAAACTCATAAAAATGCGCAACACTACTGCTGGCATTTTGCGTGTGAAGAAAAATTAACTCAATGAAAACCAGGAGTATTTATTGTGTCGGCTTTGGGGGGATATAATGTTCCCCAGGGAAGCCCCATTGCAGTGTGGGGAGGAAACCCAACTATGTGTTAGCTTGCGATTTGTTCTTAGAGCCAAATGTGTGCGACATGGCCTGGGGAAGAGCTGTAAATGCTGTTCACAGCTTTCCTGACAGTTGTTACTTTCCAGTATGTCCTTATTCTTTAGTTCTTTGGGACACGTATCACTCTGATTTATCAATATAGTGTGATGGTGATCTTGTAATATCAGAATTCATTACAAATATCAGCAATGTAAGTGTATCATATTAAGATCCTAGGGCAGTCATGATGAGTCTTAGAGCTTTCAATAATAACAAACAGCTGGCTGCAGCCCATGCGCCGTAGGTTCACCACCACTGTCCTAGGGCTCTACTTTATGTTCAATATTTGCTACATTCTAAGCACTTCAAGATGTTTATATGCTTTTTCCCTGTCGATAACTATTCTTATGTAACACTCATGACATGTTAATCAAAGTGTTGTTACAGCGAATGTCTCTGATTAATAGATTAGTCAACTTCCTTTAAATGCTTCCAAAGTCTGGGATGACATTGCCTGACTTTACCTATTTATAATTACAAATCACTTGGTATTTTCCTAATTGAGTTGCATGCTGTAATCCCAGAGTTGAATGTGGATGAAAATCATCTGGGCACCCTATTACAGTTCAGAGTCCTAGATCCTACCCTCAGTTATTCCAATTTATTGAGGTGTGGAGTCAGTTCTAGAAATTGACAGTTTTTAAAGGAGCACCCCAGGTTCCTTAGTGGAAAAAATACAATGCCATTATCATTTGTCCACCAAAGCCATACAGGGAGTTCTGAACCTTCAGATCTGATCCAGAAAATGCTTAAAAAGTACTTGACTCAGACAGGAAGGCTGACTATTGAGAGAAAACAAACTTCTATGTGTGCCTGCACAGATGTACTCCCATTCATATGCACCTATGCATTATACTTCGAGATTTCTTTGATACTTTGAGTATCAATTTCAAGGTACTCGAAATGAGGTACTTTAAAATGAGGAATAGCCAGTTTCTCTGTCATATGGCTGTTTAAAGAAATAATGTTAAACAAATGTTTAGTAGTCACACTTAGCCTGAAACAGCCCAAAGCTTTGAAAAATGTCCAGATTTCTTAAACCTTCTGAGCTTTAGTGATTCTATCTGGACCATCGGGATAATTTAACCCACATCTTAAGCTTATTTTTAGTGGACCCATTGGATAGGAGTTCTTAAAAGTCTTTCTCAACTGAATAGGGGCAGTATCTGTTGTTATCCAGTAAGATCACAGCATTGAGGGTTGTATGCTCACTGTCAGAAATCATAATGTAAAGGAACTTAAGCACATTTTCATCTGATTACACAAACAGACTTTCACACTTTACAAAATACGCAGCTTCTCTGGAAGTTAATTGAAGTGGGCTTGGAGAGTTGCTTAAGTTGCAACCAAAGTCGTTAACAAATGAGCTCTGACATTAGATGGGGTAATGGCAGAATGAGAGAAATCTGTCAAGGAGGGCTGCAGATGCTTCAGAAGAAGCGATTACAGTGGGACGGGATGGAGATGAATCTAGGGACAGTGGTGCAGCCCTTGACCGTGTTTACAAAAATGGCTGATGGTGCCATTGAGCCTACTGTGTAATACGTCACGAAACCAGACCTTGCAGATGCTTGGTCTGTGCTCCAGCTGCCATTAGAACTCATGGTGCATCTTGCAAAACCGAAACTCTTGTCAGAATTTTTAGTTTGCTTTCATGGTAAAATTCCCAGCCAACCTTTTGATTTTCTTACTATCTACTGATAGTTCCACTATTCTCCCATAGCAAGGACTTCCTGTTCATTATCTGGACAAAGCAGCAGGTAGCACTGGCTCAGCCATGGCTCTTAGTAGAAGCGAAGTGACTGTGTTTATCATGGAAAAGATACTCCTCCAGGTGCCCCATTTTTCTTTTACGCAGCTTCTACAAGGTCCTCCAAGTCTCTCTCCCCAGACAACTTTTCTTCCAGATTTTTCCACTTATCAAATGATCCTTCACTGCAGTCTGAGGTGGTGGTTTCGGCTTGGCATTGGCAGTCTGGAGAATCCTGGGGCGTCTCTTTTTACGTTGTCCCTGTCCATAGAAATTCTGACTGTGGTAGTTGTCTCTTTGCTAATTGAGTCAAAGGAAAGCTTCTGGCTTCCACTTCTATAGTGCAGGAGGAGATGCTGGACTGTGAGGAAGATGTCGAGGTCCTGGCGAAACTTGCTTCAGAATGGATGAGACACCCACTGGAGGTGTAGGAGCGAACTTTTTCTGGTATGAGTTAAAATAGATTAATAGGGGAAAAGTCATGGGAACTTAATATTATCTACGGCAAAGAATCTCAGAGTGCAATTAATTGCCCACTAACCCTTGAAGTTAAGGGGCTTATACGCCCTTTTTCCAGGAAGGAAAAGAGGGCCGGGGGAATGCACATGGTTTCTAAGGGTGGTGACTGATTATTAGGGGGAATGAGTAGACCTTGGGAACCGAACTTTGATGCTGTTTTCTTTGGAATTTGAATGAGCCCAAGAGACAGACAGACACTATCTTGTGACAAAAGTTCATCCAGGAGTGGTTACCCCTATCCCATAGATAACAGATTTCAGGGAGAGAAAAGATAATGGTGTTTTTCAGGTGGGTTAGGGCAGATAAGGGGCTATCAGAGTCTTTTCCTCAATCTGCAGGAGCAAGGGTCATGAGGTGTGCGTGTGCATATGCAAGTGTGCACGCGTGTGTGTCTGTGTGTGTAGAGGAGGGAAGGTGGGAGGAAGACCAGGGACACCTTCAACCTTCAGTCCAAGGCTGTTTCTCCAGTTTGACATCAAAACAATATACCTGAGGCATTTTTTTAAAGCTTGGTTATTTTTTTTTTCCTCCCCCAACAAAGGCTTTTGAGAAAGAAAGGCTGTGATCAGCATTGCGTTGAATAGGTCCTCTCGGGTTGTCGGTATTGAGAGCACAGTAGATGTTAGGTGGAAGAAGGGAAGCTAGTGAGAGGAAACTGGATCACTGGGTGATTTTCTTGAGTTCTCATACATGCTGACGGCAGTGCTGTTACTAGAGTCTAGTGCTACAGCTGCCCACCACTCATACTGACCAAAATCCAGGAGACGGGAGTTGGTGGAAGGAGTCAGGTTATTCAGAGCTGACCCTGAGGAAGGTAAAAGAGCCCCTCCAAGCTCTGCCTTGAGGGATCCAATGGTGCAGAGGGCCTTTTGGGACCTAGGGAAGGCATCTGCTGCTGAAGGCTATGCACGTTCCTTTCCACTGCAGCATCTGTCTTCCCCAGAACAAGAGAATGAGCTTTCACCTTCTAGATAAGTGGCTGCATTTTCTTTTCAGACAGTTGCAATACAAGTTATGCTCAGCATTAGTTCATGACAAAGAAGTACTATTTACTCTGGAGCCATTTGGATGGGGATTTGGGACAGAAGGACAAAGGGGGGCACTGTAAAATGTGTGATGGATTGCTCTGTTCCTTCAGGCTAGAGAGTGAATTTTTAATTTTTTTTTCTTAGTTGAGGGGTCTGTATTAAGGAAATATGGTACCTGTCTTTATTTTTTGCTTCAGAAAAATTTGACCAGGCCAGAACCTATAGTGCATGCCCAGCTGCATAGGAGGCTGAGGCAGGAGGATTTTAATTAAAGGCTAGCTTCAACAACTTAGAAGACACCTCTCTCCAAATGTACAAAGATGTGGGGATATAGCTCACTGACAAAGCACTCTTGAGTTTGATACTGAAGGGAAAAATATAATCTAGGATGCCATCAGCTCCACAACAGCCTCCCCACCTCCCCATTTGATCTTCTGCCTGTGCCTTCAGGAAAGTTATAAGATTGTCTTAGTTGGAAATAAATTCTAATCAAGCACCTCCAACCCTGCAAAACCTTTTAGTATTTTAGAGTATTGTAACATAAAAGCTGGCTTTGAAATTTGAACTTGACGAAATTGTCTTCATATTTTAAAATAAATTTTTAAAACTAGATTTTAACAAATTCAAGTATCATTCCCAGGCTCTCCCACTTGAAGAGCTGAATGTACAGCTCTGCTGTGGCAGAAGCAATGAACTACTCCAAGGAAGCTCAGAGTGCTGTTTGTGGCCCTTTTCCATTAGTCCAGTCTCCAGTTCATCCCAGTCCTTTCTATGGAGGAAACACTTCTGTTTTGTTTTCGTATGGACTGAAGCCATTTATCACTCTTTTGAGAACTGCAGTGATAGGTGTAATAAAATAATGTTTAAATTATGACAGCTTCATGACACTGTGACTTTTCAGTTTGCTAAGTATGTGCTATTTTTTTTCCTTGTTATTAAATATTTTATATAGTGCTTGGGTACCAGAAAGGTAAGGCATTGTTAAATGTGTGAAATTATGAGTTTTTAATCACATGGGGGGAAAAATACCTTTGATAAGTGGAAAAAGAAATTAGGAAACAAACATGATTCAGGATAGAGAACATTATTATCTGCAGTATATATCATGCATAGCAAAGAAGAGACTTGTCATTTTTATTGCTTGTAGAAGTGAATCATGGATACATTATTTTTCAGTTCTTTTCTGTAGTTTTTTAGGTTCTCAATACTGCATGCATTTTATCACCAGAAAAAATTAAGACTTTGCAAAGAAGTGTCATATGATATTTTTTCCTTTGGATCTATTCATAGACCATTTATTAGGGCCATTTACTTAGTGGTTGTTTGTTTTGCAGGCATGGAAATTATATCTCTTGGTGCTTTAAATCCTGATTTTTTACCCAGTGACTGGACAGGTTAAATCTTCTTATACGATTGGAGGTCAAACTATTGCATGGACCTTCAGAAATAGTCCCTGAAAGCACCGATTGACATACACATCATTTTAATAATTTTACTAAAGGTGTTTTATGAAAAATAGAGATGCACGTGTATTGAATATGCACTCATATACTGAGGTATATGCAAAAGTTTTGCAAAAAAAATTTTTTTTGCCTATTGTGTGTGTTTAAGATAGCAGCAAAACCCTTGTGATCACAGCGGTGGTATCTCAAAATAAATAAAAACAATACAGCCCTAATAGGGAGAGAAAATTCAATATGTGTGAGCAGACCATTGAGCCTACTTTACTGTTCACTGGGAATATAAGTGGCAGATACTGTAAAAATCAGCCTCCCAGTGATTGTTTTTCTAAGTGATGAACAAATTGTAAAAAAAAAAATGCTTGAAAGAATTCCATATATTAAATCACTTATTAAATGTATCATACTCTCTAATTGTTTAGTAGTTTGTGCATATCCCCTATAATTGTTTTTATTTTACATTTTCAGTTTTTACCTGTAAGCCATATGAGAAATATAATGAGGTGTTTCTATAATTGAATTTTTTATGTGTCTGAGCTACCCTGTGTATGTTCCTTTTGCTTATTTGGATTTTCTTGACTATTTGCATTTTCAGAGTAAGACTATGGAATCTTACATTTCTGCTTAGTATTGCTTATTTAAAAGAAATGAACAAGGGCTGGCCAAATAGCTCAGTGGATTGCAGGTGCTTGCAGTTGAAGGGGCTGGGGGTTTGATCCCCAGGCCTGCCGTGACAGCCTCACCCCAGGGGTGCCCTGAGACAGCAATTGAGACTGGGCATGGTGTTGCGGGCCTGTAATCCTCGCTGTTGGGTGGCTGTAAAGAGACAGATCACTAGGAGTCTGATCTAGTAGTGAGACCCTGAACACCCTGTTGATCCTTCCCTAAAATAAAGAAATGAACAGAAAGAGGACAATGTATATGTGATATTTTAAAAATTCTTTCCCTGTCTAGAATTATGAATCATTTGAAGGGTTATAAGTTTCAAAAAGAATAAACTTGGGACTATTAAGTTCATTTCTATAACTACCTAAAAAAATAAAGATTGTAGTTTTATGTAAAAAAAAAAACTTTCAGGAAATAAATATTTATTTATTATAAGAATCAGAGAAGATAAGCGAAAGCCAAGTGTCCTAAAGCATTCCAGGCACTCTTTACTGTTTCATCCAAGTAAAGCTAGCTGGTGAATACTTGCTGACTATGTTTGAGATGTTTGTGTTCAACACACAGAGCCTGCTAGTCATTTCCTTTTTGCATGTGCATGCATGGGGGTGGGAACACATTTGGGGGGAAGGGGTTGGCCCTGGGGTTTACACCTGGCCAGAATCCAGGTCTCACAGCCTTGCGGGTCAGAGATGTAATTTTTCCATAAAACCAGAGGTCATCCGTTGCCGAGACACCGGATAGGCACTAATAGTAAAGCTGTAATTCATCAATCAGAACGTCAGGTTATTAATTTACACTGGGGAATTTCACTGTAAGGAAGACCAGAGTGCCAGTACTTACTAATAAATACTTCTTGTTTCTAGTGGGAAGGTCACCTTTAGCATGGTTGGCTCCTTGACTGCCGCTGGGGATCTCTGGCTTGTGGGAATTCTCCTTGGAAAACTCTCACTGTTTGCATTTTTATTCCAGGACATTTGAAGAGTGCCCACAGCATGCCAGGAAGTAGGAGATGGTTGGGGGAGGATTGAGAAACAGACCACCTTGTATCCCCCTCCCTGAGCTTACAGTAAAGACACTACTTGACATAGGACTACTGTGCCAAGTGATAAATGCTCAGAAACATAGAAAGCCATGGGAACTTTGCTTTTGAGAAAAATCATAGCTAAATATAATGTTCCAGTACCATCATCCCCTTAACACAGACTTCTGGTAAAAAATACTGTCTTTTCTGATTTCTGTTTTGCATTTATTCCCAACTTTCTCATGTGTTTATGTTAATAGCATGCTGCCTCTAACTAACCTTGGCATCATATTAAAAAAAATGCATTGGTAACCAATGGCTTTTCTGAATGGACATGAAGCCTAAAGGGCAGGAGGAAAAGAAAGAATAAAGGCCACATGGTGAGCTGACTGCCAGGTGTGTAGCAAAAAGATTTAGGGAGAAGGTAGCCTAGCTTTTGGGGTGAGAAGAGAGGTAGGGCAGTAGGAAATTTTAAGAGCTAACATAGGAATAGTAGGGGGCAGGCGGGAAAGTGGGATGTTTTAAAATTAAATTGAGTTGTTCTTACCTTTTGAACAGTTTTTTTCCTTTACAATATCTATTGTACCTTTTGGATCTTATTTACTCATTTACTCCTGCAGTTTCTTATACTACAGAGACAATAGGATGTTTATTCATGCAATATGATGTTTGCTCATGGTTTATTTCACTTATGATATGGTCTCTGGAGGAATGGAGAAAAGGAAGGGACATATATATATAAACAAAATAGCTAAGATAATTGTACTATGCATTTCTATTAGTTCATTGAAAGGAACAGTTAGTACTAATATTACTCAATCAGTTTTGCATGCCTGTATCTGACAATCTGAGCAACCACTTTGAAGACAACAGTAAGCAATAACCAACTATTGTTGATTTCCTAGCACCATGTTTTGAAATTATGTATTGTTATGTTGGGTTTTTTTTCCTCTTTAAAATAAAAGAAAAATTAGACTGAGGCATTTGTCATGGTTAACCAGAGAGTAAGGGACCGGGGAGATGGCTCAGTGGAATAAGCGCTTTCCTGGCAAGCTCAAGAGCCTGAGTTCAATTTCCGGTTCCAAAAAAAAAAAAAAAAAAAAAAAAGCAGAGAGTAGTAATGAACAGATAATACCTAATTTTGATAGTAGCGGAGGAGATGAGACCCCCAACTGGACAGAGAGACATGAAAGAATCTTTTTCTGCTGCAAGCCTAGGGCTTACAGAAGTTCTAGTTAGAGACATCAAAGATTTGTTAAGCCAGTGGTGGTAAGAAAAATAAAAGAAAACAAAAAAGATGATGTAAGAAAAAAAATTAAGAATTAATCCTGCAATGGGCAGAATTAGTCAGCAGTCGATGGCTGAGGCTGTTAACAGAGGGCCACGCACTGCTGTAGGCTGCGATCCTTGGAAACTGACCACATAGTGACAATGCTCCCTGCGTGGTTAGGCAGCAGGTCAGTTTTTGTGTCTTAGTCTTGGGATAAGAGAAGAAAGATGATGTATTTGTTTGATCTGGCCATATTCAGTACTTTTACAGTCTCATGGAACCTTGATGGTTTGAAGGTGCCCGATTTCTTTTATTTACAAAATACATTTTAATATCTGTTCAATACCAGCCACTTTCATTCTCCTTGTTTTTTTGGATCAGCATGGACCTTGTTTCTCAAATTGGTAGCATCTTGTGGCCCATCCCTAACTGTCAGCTGCGAAGTCGCTGGTTTTGGACATTTTAATTAGCACAAAGACTATCCTTCTGTTCGAAATTAGAGTTAAGCAGAGTCCTTAATCTTTCTGCTCTTCGTGCTGTATCTTAGTGAGGAAACAGATCTTCAAGTCATTAGACTGCAGCCGCTTTGCTCCGGACTCCTCTGACAATCACCAGGACAATGTATCATATGCCCTTGACCAGGTTTTATAATTTCATGGGGCCGTGTGGAATTTTGCAGCATGTGACTGCTATGCCTAGCGGGAAATCATCAAGTGATGCAATCTAACCTTGCATACTTGTTGGGCTGAGTTATACTTCAAATTATTTCTTGATTTATCCTGGATGTCTCCAGTGGTTTGTCTCTAAAAAGAAAGGATGGGGGAGGGGAGCAGGAGAAAGTGAGAGGAAAGAGAGAAAAGTGGCTGTATTCAATTCTAGCTTGCAGTTGCTTTGGATGTTTTTGTAAGCATAATGGATTGTTTATTCTTTTCCACTGAAAGAATTTTCCTACATGATAGAGCCTATATTGGTCTCAGTGTTCTTGATTTGTCTTTTTATAGTATAGTGAATTTGCAGAGGTTTTTATTTTTTTTCTTGTTTAGGCATGTGTTTTTCCTGGAAAATATTACGGCTGATATAGTGTGGGGTTGGTTAGAGGGAAATTTAAGACAGAGCTAACCTTTTTGATTTTTTAAAGAAAATTTTAAAAAAGTTAAAAATGAAATGATACAGAATTTCAATAAATAAAATGATAGGTCT
>NDGN011339287.1:0-10433 GCA_002564285.1 Tympanoctomys barrerae | reverse complement strand
GGGATTGAACTCAGGTCCTTGCGCTTGCCAGAGAAGCGCTTATTCACACTGAGCCATCTCCCTAGCCCCGAAAATGAAAGTAATTCTGACAAATGCTTTAACATGGAAGAAACTTAAGAACATTATGCTAAGTGAAATAAGCCAGCCACAATACCATATGATTCCTCTTATGTGAGATTCTTGGAATAGGGAAATTCATAGAAAAACTAGAATATTGGTTGCCAGGAGTTAAGGGCATGAGGGGATAAGGAGTTATTAACAGGTGCAGTTTTACTTTTATAAGACGAAAAAAGTTAAGATTTATGGAGGGAATGTTTGGACAACCTTATGAATACATTAAATAGCAGTGAATGGTACACTTAAAATTACTAAGATGTTAAGTTATATCTAAAAATAAAAATGAAAAATTATATCAATCATTTTTCTATACTACACATAGCCATATTAGTATTTATTTATTAAATACATAGGAGAGGCTAAGGAAATCCAGTAAGAATGTAAGAAAAATAGTTATTTTAATTTTATGTGTTATATAATATTGTTCCTTTAAGAACCACCAGTAATTTAAGCTGTTTTTAAAAGTGAATCATTTCCATACTGAAATTCACTTGAGTTTTGACATTTTAAAAAAATCAGTTGATTTCTTATGATGGGATTTTTAAAGTTCAGTTTTAAAAACAGTTACCTAACCAGGAAATATGTATTATAGGAAAATAGCACTAATCTACAAATGAATTTTTAATGATGTGATTCCTAATATTTTAGTAAGAAAAAAACAAATTAAAATAGTTTTGTAAGCTGCGCATGGAGGAGCACACCTGTTATCCTAGCACACCAGGAGGCTAAGGCAGGAAGATGGCAAGTTTGAGCCTGGACGACTTACCAAGAACCTGTCTCAACATTGTGAAAAGGACTGGGGATGTAGGGAGACATAGCCAGCGTGAAGCCCCCAAGTTTAATCCCCACGACCACCAAAAACAAGGAACAAAACGTTTGTTAAGGCATTAAACCATTTGTATTTCTCTAAATGATTAAACGCCATAATGAATTAACATAGAAACATGATAAATGCTTTTGATAAGAGGCTAAGCTGACTAACAGAAACAGGCTTAAAGTAGAACTTTAAAGGATCTCAGGAGTTGCGTTAGTGCAAGTTTGCTAGTATTTATTGATTCATATGATGTGGGCATCACAATAGAGACTAGATGAAGACAATTTGTATGGTCGTACAACTGTGTACCAACTGAATAGCTCCAGATTTGAGTTTCTAAAGTTCATAGATATCCTTTATTTATTTGTGAAGAGTTTTCTGAAAGCATGGTTAGGATTTAGGGACTGAGGAGGAAGTTTGGTGCCAGTATGCTGCTATAGCTAGAAATCCAGAAATGGTATAGTCAGTCTACTCTTTTCCCTTAGGAGCCAGGAGGGATCTGTAAGAAATAGTAGCTGTGCATGCTTTCGAAACATCAGTGTAGAATTCCATAAAAGGGAATTGTTACAGGTATTTGGGTTTAAGACCTGTGTGAACCTCCTACTTCTGAGCCTCATCTGACATTATCTTGAGACCAGTGTGTTCAGGTGTGAAACTTAGAAGGTTAAAGAGAAAACTAGCAAGTGACACCAGGTGTCATAGTTTGAGTTTCTCTAACAGATACCATAAACTGGATGGCATAAAAGACACATTTATTTCTCAGCTCTGGAACCTGGGAAATGAAAAGTCAGAGTACCTGCAACTCTAGTCTCTGGTTGCAGTCGGCTTCCTGGTTTGTAGATGGCTGTCTTCTCATTGTGTCCTCTTCAGGTGGAAGCAGAGAGAAAGAAACCATGTTCTCTCCAGTAAGGACATTAGTTCATCTTTGTAAGGATGTTAGTTCATCATGAAGACTCCATCCATGCTCATGAATTAATTACCTCCCAAAGACCCCATTTATAAAAACCAGTATGTTAGAGTTTAGGGTTTCAGCGTATGAATTTGAAAGGATACAAACATTGAGACCATAGCACCAGGTCCAAGACTCCTTCAATCCATTTATCTGACTACTGTATACATTGAATGAGAAGTCCAAAGAATGGCTGGTGAGCCTTTCAAGACATTTGATGCCAAGAAATAAAAACTAAATAAACACCTGCTATGGAGGCTGATCATTTTTTTTTTATTTTTTAATTAATTTTATTGAGAAACAGCAATGAGACAGTTTCAAAACTGATTATTAGGACAGTTTCAATAATTAACACATTGTCTATTGTTGTCTTCATAGTGCTTATTCTTAGTACAAGATGCAGACATGATATCCTTTTTTAAGAAAAAAACTTGAGAGACAGTATGGTAATAATTGGTATGTCATGGCAAGAAGTACGTATTTAGAAGATCAGAATGACAGGCATTCCAAGTGTGATCCTTCTATTATACATAGCTTTCTTCAGTGCAGTTGCTTGGTTCACAGGTATCAGAGGCTGATCTTTCAATACAGTGACTCTGTCTACCACTAACTGCCCACTCAAAGTTTTGCTTCTTTATCCTTTGAGGACAAATCGGAAAGGGGTTTCTCCTGGAACCACAATAAAATACCATCTATGTTGGGTGTGAAGAAGTACAATGATTTTTGCTGTCAGTAATACATGCCTGCTTCTAGTGCATTCTGGCTGCAAGCAAGAAGATAGATCCACTTCTGATCTGTTTTGGACTTCACTAAGGCATAGGAGTGACTCCGAAACACTCAAGAGTTTTCCGCACTTGGTAGTGTTTATATCACCTTTAGGGTGGAAGAAAATGTATAAATATTTTAAGTCTTATGCTAATAAATATTAGTATTGTTATAGGGAAGTTTAAGGTCTTGTTCTTAGGTTAACAATTTAATTAAGAGACATACCACTTATTTTTAGAACTTAATGTTCAAAGGCTTTAATCACAGTGACAAAATAATAGCATAGAAATGCGAACTATTTAGACACCTAGACTCACATGCTTGAATATGTTTGTCATTGTTTAGGATTCCATGTATGATACCTACTCATTTGCTTTGTCTCTGGTACTGATGATCAAACCTGGGGCTTTCGTTGTGCATGCTAAGCACATGTTCTGCCACTGAGTTATACTGTCTGGCACTACCATTTGCTGATGTGATTTTTTTTCAGTAACATGATGAGAATATCTTTATGATTAACAAGTACTTCCGCATTCTTAAATATGTTGAGCTTCCTGTTGATTTTGTTTTGTGCTACTAAGTGCTGGGGAATTGAACTCAGAGCCTTCCTACTGAGCAGTGTCCCTGAGCAAATAGGGCAATGTCCAGCCCTATTTTTAATTTTTAACTGTTGAGCTGGGTCTTACTAAGTTAGTACATTTCCTGGACTAGGCTTAACCTTGCCATTCTCTTGCTTCAGCCTTCCAGAGTGTTCGACTTACTGATTTGCTTCTCAGTGTATGGTCACTTGCTTTACCTAACAGATCTCGAACAAGAATCATGTGGATATTAAGCTTGAGATTTTTGAGATTGGCCTACATCGTATCACCATTTTAATTTTATTTCACTTTTTTAGGTTAACTTGCACAGGCAGTGATTGAAGTAGAAACTACTATTATAATGCCAAGTACCATAAGACTTTTGCTTCTTATATTGTCAGAATAACACACTACTGGAGGATTCTTTTGAGAAAACAACTGAAAAACCTGGACTTAAACCAAAAAGCAACCATCTGGAGGCATCTGAGAGTAAACAGGCTGTGGTGGGGAATACACAATTGGAAGAGGAGAAGGGAGCGTTGAAGAAAAGCTACTTTAAAGCCATTTTATAGAAGTAACTTTGCTTTTTCACTGGTTTTATTTTTAGTCTAAATACAGTCTACACTGCAGGAACTCTGGTGGAAAAACAATAGAATTTCTAGCCAGGGAAGCTAGAAAACTGAAATCAAGGAACCCTGATCACTGAGATTGAGGAAGGTTCTCAAGTTTTATGTACCCATATCTCCAGCCTCCCAGTTGTGCATAAATACAACAGATTCCAAATAGCTCCATGCCTAAAGATGAAAAATCTGAGCTGGCACTGGAGCTATTTTTTTAAATATTTTTTTTTTCTTCTTGTATTTAGTATAAGGTCTACAGGGTCTCACTACATAGATCCGACTCATAGTGATACACCTGTGTTCAGCTTCCCAAGAACTGGGATTATAGGCGTGCGCCATGCCTAATCTCAGTTGCTGCCTCAGCGTGCCCCAGCACAGCACGTAGATGGAATCGGTACTGTGGCTATTTCCCAGGAGTTTACAATTCGAGTCAAGGCAGCCAAGATATTTGTCTGCTAAAACAGAAGACGTAATCATTAGAGAAAAAAATAGTCTAGGCTTTGCATAAAGTAACATTTATTTTTTCAAAAAATCTTTTATTTACTTATTTGGTACAGGGTTTCTTTATGCAGCTCAGACTACTGTCTCAGTCTCCTTAATGCTGGGATTACAGGCGCGCACCACCATGCTCAGTCTTGGTGGCCAGTTTGTTGTGGGGCCAGCCCAGCATGTGGTACTAGGGATCAAACCCAGGTCATTGCACTTGCCAGGTAAGCGCTTAGACTGCCAAGCTATCTCCCTGACCCATAAAGTAACATTTGTAATGTTTAGGACATAATTCAAAATTATCCTACATTTAAAAATTAAGAAAATGAAACAGCAGAAATAAGGAAAAATCAGATGATATTTACCTTGAGGTGAATGAAATATTGGAAATAGTAGATAAGAATTTTTAAAAGTCTTAAATTCTATTATAATATCTTCAAAAAATAACACACTTTAAGAATAGGAAGAAGATAGAAAAACTTAACCAATAAATAGAAACAATGAGAAAACCAGATGGAATTTTTTTTTTATTATTAGTACATGTTTCTAGTACATTGCTATGGTTTGTGTGTATTTGTCCCCGCAAAGCCTCATGCAGTTATTGAGGTGCAGTTCTACAGTTTGTGATTAATTCATGACCCAAGGCTGGGATTATGGGTGTGAGTACTGATGGGAGGATGGGTATGAGTGCTGCACCAGCCTGGGGCGGGGAGTCTGAATGTAACTAAGAGAGACAGACTTGCTTTCTATTGCTGTTGTCACTGCTGCTCCTCCCTTTTGCTCTCTGCTCTTTGCTGCCACTAGGAAAGGTGGCTCTCTGCCATGAGCCACTCTGCCTTCGAGCCAGCTGAGTATGGACTGAAACCTCCACGGAATGTGAGCTAAATAAACCTTCCCTTCCTTCATTTTGGGTGTTAGGTATTTTGTGCCAGCAACGAGAGAAGAGTAACTGGGACAACATAATGATCACATTTATTATAGGAAGCTTGGTTTTATCCCCTTCTTCTCTTTTCCCACCAACTCTTCTTCCTCTCTCACAAATAGAAATTTTAGAAATTTAAAAAAAAAAGAAATTTTAGAAATGAAAAGCATAATACTTAAAATAACATAAGATGAACTTAACAGTTGAACAAAAATGTCATAAGGTAAAGTAAATGAACTTGAAGATAAAGCAGTAAAAGTGAGGTATTGTCAAAACAAGAAAGGAAACATGTTAGAAAAGAATGAACAGAGCCTCAAGGTTCTCCTAAGTAATGTCAGACTGCCCAATAGATGTGTAATTGGAATCTCAAAGGAAGAGAAGGAACAGAAGGGGATAGAAAAAATATTTGGAAATTTAAGGCCTACCTTTAGCTCCTAGCAGTGACAAATACCTATCATCTCAGTTACTTGGGAGACTGAAAGCAGGAAATCAAAACTTGAGGGCAAGCCTGGGCAACTTAGCAAAACCCCTCCTCAAAATAAAAAGTGAAAGGGCTGGGCTGGGCATGTAGCTCAGTGGCAAAATTTAGTGGGTTCAAAGCATAGGACTGAAAAAATAACACCAAATTTAATGAAAAACAAATCATAGTTTAAAGATACTCAATTGATGTACAACAGAATTAAAGAAGTACACATTAAGATATGTTGTGTTAAATCTTTTCAAAACCATAGATAAAGAGCAAGTGTTGAAATAGGGGAAGAATAGCACATTTTACAAGAGTCCATTTAATGACTGACCTAGAACTGTAAAGACCAAAAGAGAGTTGAGTAATGTATTTTAAGTGCTAGAATAAAAGAAGAAAAGTCAGTTGAGAATTCTCAATTATGGAAAAATATCCTTCAACAATAAAGGTCATTATAGAGGTAGGAGTGATGATAGCCTAACCTTATGAATATAGAATATACTAAAGATCACACCGGAGAGAAAACTTATGTATGTAATCAGGCCAGGGAGATGGCTCAGTGGAATAAGCACTTCCCTGGCAAGCGCAAGGGTCTGAGTTCAATCCCCAGTTCTAAAAAAACAAACAAACAAACAAACAAACAAAAAAAAACGTATGTAATCTGTGGAGGAAAGCTTTTAATACACAAAGTTCTTGTAAAAGACATGAAAAAAATCCCACTGTGGAGAAATCCTATATATGTAAACAGTGCGCACAATCTTTTAGCTCACATATAGATCATAAAATACATAAAAGAAATCACCCTAGGGAGAAACCCTACATATGTAGGCAATGTGGAAAATCTTTTTGCTTCCATAAAGATTATAAAATACATGAAAAGACTCACACTGGTGAGAAACCTTATGTATGTAAGCAGTGTGAGAAAGCTTTTAGTATATGTAAGAATTGTAAAAGACATGAAACAGTTCACACTGAGGAAAAATCCTGTGTATGTAAGCAATGTGGAAAAACTTTTTGTACACAAGATTATTGCTGACTACATGAAAGAACTCACTGGGGTGAAACCCTATGTGTGTAAACATTGTGGAAAATCTTACACAAAGAAAATAAAATATATGAAAGAACTCACTCTGGGGAGAATCCCTATGTATGTAAACAGTGTGGGAAAGCTTTTAGTAGTACATGTGATTATTGTAAAATACATGAAAAAAATCCATATAGATAGAAAAATCTATGTATGTGAGCAATGTGGGAAGTTTTTAGTACAAAAAGTTCTAAACTACTTTTAAAGCACAGGAAAAGTTGTAAACAATATGGAAAAGCTTTTTTACATAAGGTTATTGTAAATTACATTAAAGAATTCACACTGAGGAAAATCCCTGGGTGTATAAGCAATGTGGGAAAGCTGTTACCATAAAAAGTACTTTTCAAACACACAAAAGAAGTCACATGGGAGAAAAAGTGTGTATTATGTAAGCAACATGGCAAAGTAAATTTTTGCAGCTGTTAATGGTGGACAACGAAAGAGCTCACACTTGACATTAATTCCGTATATGAAAGCAATGTGGAAAAACTTTCAGCATTCCTGGTGTTTGCAAAAGACATAAAGTAACTCACACTGGACAGAAACCATATCTTTGTAAAATCTATGGGAAAGCTTTTATTTTTTGATATTGTCAAGTAAGTGAAAAGTCTCACTGGAGAGAACTTTATATATATATAAGCTTATTTTGATAATACTGTAAAAATTTTTGAGGTAATAGAAATCTATAGGAATAATTAATACAAAATGCTCTGTGTCAGTATTTCTTGATAAAATTTCCATAAAATACAATCCCAGGTAGAAATTTCCTAAAGCACATATATTATGTGTTTTTCAGTAAGTTACTTAAATATCTGGATTAAATTTCTGCAGTATTTAATATAAAAATGTTGAGTTGGCATAATTAGGTATTTTTATATGTGTGAGCTTAATACATGGTGTCTTTTAATTAAGCATGATAAATTAAAATGTATTTTTTACTTTCAATTAGAATTAGTATTTATTCTAATAAGTTTAGCCTTTAACATCAGGAGTTGTAGGCCACAGAAAAATTAATTTTGTTAATTGTTGAGATATTGCCACTATATTTGTTTAAAATTTTTGGTGTGTATATGCAGCATTCTTTGTAATAATAGATATTTTTGAATTTGATGTCATATTTTGTGTTAAGATACATATTTATCCAGAGACTTGGGAACATGTGTTTTATAAAAAGTTTGTTTTCGCATAACTTGTTAGTGAGCTAATTGCGCTCGTAGCCTGACATGTTACCTGCTTATATTCCAATGTTGTATATAATATTGTGTCCATAATTTTGCCTATTTTTCTTCCATATTAGTGCAAATATTGTCATTTATATAAAATTTTGTTTTTTACCCCAAAAATGAATGTACTAAAGAACACTGAATTCTACACTTTATAAGGGTTTTATGTTATGTGAATTATATCTCAATTAAAAAATCTTTAATGAAGGCAAAGATAAAAGAAAACTCAATTTATCACCTGTACAAGAAATGTCAAAGGATATTCTTCAACATTAGAAATGGTAGCAGTTGAAACTTTTGATCCCCAGAAAGTAGAGATCATCAAATATGGAAAATATGTGGGCAGATGTGAAACTCCGCCCCCCATTGTCCTCCTTTTCCTTCTCTTCTTACCCTCCTCCTTTTTGTTTTTCCTGGGGAAAGGTCTCACTGTATAGCTCAGATAGGTCTCAAACTTGCTATGCAACCCAGGTAGATCACCTATCATTTAGATAAATATTAATTGATTAAACAGGAAACGGGATTGATTAAACTATAGTGAAAATCCTGGTAGCATCCACCCCTTTGGTCAGCAGTTGAAAAGCTGCTTAAAATACAATCCTGAAATAGACCACACTTAAATGGCTAGTTGATTTTTGACAAAGAAGCCAACATTACTTAATAGTGAAAAGATAGAGGTTTTTTCCTTCTATAAGTGTTACTAGACCAACTGCAAATCTAAGAAAAAAAAATGAATCTTGATACCTCACATTGTGTAAGAAAGTTAATTCATAATGGATCCTAGACTTAAATGTAAAAGAGCTAAATATTAAACTTCCAAAGAAAAAAACAAGAAGGTATTTTTTGTGACATAGGCATGGCATGCATGTCATAGGTTCAAAAATTTGATAAACTAGATCATCAAAATTTTAAATACTTTGCTTTTAAAAGGACACCCAGAAATTTTTTAGAGTGATGAAACTGTTTGAAATCTTGATTGTGGAAGCTGTTTCATGATGATATATAATTACAGTACTGAACTTCATAAAACTGCTCAAATTAGTGAATTTTATTGTATTCAAATTATATCTCAGTAAAACATAGAAATAGGTTAGCTGTAGATTTTTGATTTAATGTCTTTATTTTGGTTTTTGAAATAGGGTTGCTCTATGTAACCCAGGCTGGCCTTGAACGCATGACCATTAGCCTCTCAGAGCATTGGAATTACGGGTGTGTGCCACCACACTTGTTTTAGCTGTAGATTTTGTTTGTTTGTTTGATTTATGTATTTGGTGCAGGATCTCACCACACATCTCCAGGCACTTGTAATGATCTTCCTGTTTTCAGCCTCCCTTGTGCAGGGATTACAGGCCTGCGCCACCACGCCCGGATTTGGTTACAGACTCATTGCACTGGGGCAGGGCCAGTGTGGCATGTGGGACTGGGGCTCGAACCCTGGGCCATGTGCTTGCCAAAGTAGGTACTTAGTCCACTGAGCTATCTCACCGAATCTTAGCTGTAGTTTGTGTTTTGTTTTGTTTTTTTCCTGGAACTGGGGGCTCTTGAGCTTGCAAGGCAAGTGCTTATTCTACTGAGCCATCTCCCCGGCCCTAGCTGTAGATTTTTGATGCTCATATGTCTTAGTTAATTTTCTCTTTAAGCAAAATAATTGATCTATGAACTCTTTGCTTCTATTTCTTAGCACTTTCAAAGCAAAATAAAAAGTAACATAGAATCAGGGTTAAATGAATAATAATAATACTTCTTTTATATTACTGGTCACATAATTTTACCAAATAAAAGGTAATGTCTTTCATATTTTAAGGATAAAGTGACATTAACCAAAAACAGTTATTTGACAATGCCAGATAATAGTTTTTAGGATCACTGCTAGAATTAAGGACTCCATACCCCATCCTAATTGAGTTACAACTCCCTGTCCCCAAGTGAGATTACGACAGTGAAGGGCTAGCCAGATAGCTCAGGGATTAAAGTGCCTTTTAGGCAGATGCAGTGGCCAGGGTTTGATCCCTGGCATGTCTGCCTACCTGGATAGCGATTGAGACTGAGCGTGGTGGCACACGCCCCTGTAATCCCAGCACTTGGGAGGCTGAAAACAGGAGGCTCACTAGGAGTCTGATCTGTGTAGTGAGACCCTTTAGACTCTGTACTAAAAAAAAGACAAGCGAAGAAAAAATAAAAGAGTACATTAGGACAGGCATAATCTTTGAGCCTGAACCCCCAAATGAATCCCTAATCTCACTGCCCTGCGCTGGACCCTGTAGACCTGCCTGTTATGAGCAAAGGCCCTTTGCACTAAGCAGATACTGCATAAGCTTGTGGAATTTGACTCCTTTTAGGTAAGAAAAGGCCAGGAAAGATAAGCTAACAATAATCTTAAGGTAAAAAAAGTTTCTTTCTTTCTGTCTGTCT
>NDGN011339286.1:0-11725 GCA_002564285.1 Tympanoctomys barrerae | reverse complement strand
CACGCACTGATCTCCTGTCTTTGGCAGAACTGCTTACTTTCTCGCAAACATCCAGTGCTGTCACCACCTTCATTCGTGGGTCTCCCCACCTCCACCAGGAAAGTGCGGGTCCCTGCCGGTGCTCCTGACTCTGCAGCCTCCTCCTGATGCCGCTGCGGTCATGCCCCACCCACCTTTTTCTCCAGTGCACATTCAGGGATCCTTTAATACAAGCCCAGTGTCATGAATTCCTGGTTAGGCATGTTGGGAAATGTTACCTGCAACATTGCATATTTTTTTAAAAAAAACAAGAGCTGAATACATGAAAAGATAAAGTAGTAAGCATAAGTTCTTTACATATAGAATTCTGCACCTATGCAGTGGCAATAACCAAGCTGCAGTTTGTAGAACTGGCCTAAAGTTTTGTGCCTTTCCTTTGTGGATGGAAAGAGGGGTGTGTCACCTTGGCCAATAGCATATAGGTGGAAATGGGGAGCACAAGTTCCAAGACCAAGTTTTAACACTCATTGTAATTTCTGTTTATCGCGCGCTTCCTGCTTTCACTAGGAAAAGCATCCTTGGTGCCGATGGCTTGTTAGTGGCTCAATGATAGTATAAAGACCTAATAAGACCATCCCATGGCCCCATCACACTCCTCAGGAACCTAAGAGCAGCCCAGCCAAACTACAGACCTGAGACAATAAGTGATTGTCATTTAAATCCCTGAATGGCTTATTGTACAGCATTGTGGTGGCAAAAGCTAGCTGATATTTCAGCCTTAGTTTTGTAAGGAATGAATCAGATAACTTGTGTCACTTTCCTAGTACAGGGCCTGGAACACAGTAAGTGCAAATATTAGTTATTACTTTCTTAATGTTCCTTCTTTACTCTTTTATATGGCTAAGGCTTCTGTGGAAAAAGAACAGTTGGCAGAGAAGAAAAGTGGAAGTCTAGCTACCAAATTCGCTGAGGCCATCACAGCTGGGTTTGGAAGGTACTTTGATATTTTCTGAGAGTTCTTGGTAGAATGGCACGTAAAACAATGTGCTTTGTCTGGGGAAGACCTCAAAGGTTCCCATTCAAGCAGAAAAGAGCGGAGTTCGAATGCTCACTCTCCAGCAGGAGCGGGGCAGCACCCTTGCTTGTCATCAGGAGGATGGCCTGCCAGCTGTCCCACAGTATTTTTCATCTTGCAAAGCAGCTTCTTTGCAAACCCCTCAAATTAACCATTCACTAGAGTTGATCATAGAAAAGCACGGCTAATTCCTAGAAGGTGCCAACATACGGGGCTCATAAGACTTAGCCCAAAGGCCTGCTCATTTGTGGTCCTGCATTCCCATCTTAGCTCTGATGCTTCTCTACCAGGATGTTCTAGACCTGCCAAAACTGTAGAGGCCAGAAACATCCCATCGTCATTTCTCTGTGCCTGCTTCCTCATCCCATGTCATGCCTCCAGCGGTGTCCTTGTCTCAATCTAGGACCTTGCGGCCACCATCTTTCTTCCACCCCCTCCTGTCTCTCCACCCTTTGCCCATCTTCCCATTCTGGCAATTTCTCCAGGTACTCCACTTCACTCTACCATCCTTTCCGCTAGGTGCTTTTCACCTGGTTTGTAGAAAAGAGCCCCATGAACCCCTTTAGGCTCTGCTTGCCTTGCTTGTTTCTGTGTTCTGCATTGAGCTCCCTGCTCCCCTCGTATAGCTCACTGTCATCCCTATCTTCCAGTGTATGCATCAGTCTAGTTATGTGTAAGTGGAGACGTTGGTATGGATCTCTGTATATTTGCATTACATGTGTGTGCCTGTGCACTATGTATGTTTGTGTGTCTACATATGCCTCTTTCTTATACAGAAGGCACATGTAGGTGCTTCATCCTATAGGTGGCTCATGGCCTCTCTTGGACTGCAGCTTTTTTTTTTAAACATACCAGGAATCAAACTCAGAACTTCATGCTTAACAGGCAGGTGCTTCATGACTGAACTAAATCTCTGGTTTGACTGCAAGTTCCCTATTTTTAAAAGTCACTCCTGGAATTTTATTTATACTCAAGAACTATTTATGACTACGGTCTCTAGCTGCATCCACTTACCTATGAAAGCCTCGAGTTTATCTTTCTTTATAGCTGAGTAATACTCCATTGTATAAAATAACTACATCTTTTTATGCATTCCTCAGGGTAAACACTGAATTGTCTCCTAGTGTAAGGAACCAAAAATAGTAAATAAAATTTACTATTAAAAAGTAAATAAAAAGTTACAAAAAAGTTACAATGGATACTGTAAAAGGGAAAGAAACTGTTTAAAGGAACAGAACAACTGGCATGAGGGAAAGGAAAAAAGAAAGGTGGAAGGAAAAAATATATGTATAGACACAGGACAACTTGCATAATTGTACTACTAATTTCTATGGGTCTATTGAAAGGAACAGTTAATGCTTAAATTTAATTTTTTCTTTTAAATTAAAAAAAAATTTGACCAATTTTGCATGTTTATATCTGGTAATCTGCACAACTAATTTGAAGACAATATACAATTAAAAAGAGAACTATTTGTTGTATCCAATTGGTCTAGGGAAGAGAATTAGAGAATCCCATGAATCTTCCAGGTGCTCAGTGTATTTTTTCCTCCAACCAAGAGAGCATTTTGTTTCTGGTGTGGCTTTGGGTGGATTAATGGTCAGGCAGTGCACACACACAAGTATCCTAAGCCTCGTGCTCCTCCCAAGCTCGTCGTTTCTATTTTCGGATAGCACTGGCTATGACCTCACTCTTGGTAGTTGTCTGATCTTTCACCTTGGGAAAGAAACAAAGTGACGACATTGTAGACTCAATCTGGTTTTTCACCTCCAGGTGTGAGGAAGAAAGAGCTGAGGCGAGGACGGGCAGCACAAGAGCATCTCTGCACTCTGCGGTCACTCTGCTGTGCCCAACTGGCCAGGGTGGCCACATGCTTGCCACACGTGGCAACAGGATGGCTCTGAGTGGAGCAAGAGACATTGCACGGAATGCTGCTGGCTATTATTTTATTTCCTAACAGAAGAAAAGGAGCAGACAAAACAAGCTGTCCAGTTAAACTTCTAGGTGGATTAGTAATGCCTGAACTTGACTAAGAAGCCAGAGAGCAGGGTCAAAGGATATGCTTTATTGGTTGGCCTTTTTGATGGCTAAATTTTACTGAAGCGATTACTGCCAATTAAAATGACACCAGAAGAGGCTGGAAAGTGAGGCCCCCACGCCAGCACAAGTCAGAGAGCTTTTGACAGCTGAAGCACAAAGAGAGATGGGTGATTAGGGAGCATAATTTGCACAATTACTTTTGATTGGGCAAAAGTTGGTTTTAAGGATTGTTTTTCTAACCTAAAAACAGGGGCCTAAGAAACCTTTGAGAGGAGGGCGAGACATGGAGAGTGAAATGACTTTAACTTGGAGTCAACCTTAAGAACATAAGAGCTTGCGTGCACTGGATCGTGCGGTCCTGCCGGCATTTTGTCTCTGACAGCAGCCTAAGCCAAGTGTGCGGGAAAAAGGAGGCCTGTGAATGCATGAGCTAAAGGTGATTCTTGCAGGGCCACCACGAACACTGTCCCCTTGACCCGCCGCTGAAACTGCTCTGAGATAGTTAGCATATTTGTCTTCCTTGCCTTTCAAACTAAAACCATGGTACGTTGGCCTCAAGCTTTCCTAGCTGTGTGAAGTCTGGTACTCTGATTAAACTCTCAGCATTTCAAAATTGACATTTTCAATACAGTTCTAATAGTAGCTACTCCTACAGAACTGTTAGAGATATCATAGAAGGTACTTAATATAGTGTTTACTACTTATACAGTGAACTAAACAGTTGGCACAGGCACTAACTCACTGACTTCTCACCCTATCTCATGGGTTTATCTTCTACAGCTCCCATGTACAGATGAGAAATCCATTCCTATTTGGCTTGGATTTAACACAAACTCAGAATGTGGAGCTTGAAGGCTCTGGGGCTGCCCTCCAGATTGTGTTTCTGGATCTACGTATGGTGCAGGGCCATGGGGGTCAGTGAAAATTAATTGGTGCTTACTTCAGTTTTTATTGTTTCTTAAATATGAATTCCTTAAATTATCTGGAAGAACAGGTAACGTGTTGAGACTGAAGTTGAGACAGTTTCATGGGTATTATCCAAAATAAGACAGTTTTAGAAGTAGCTAGACCACAACAGCACTGATAATCACTTTCACCAGCTTTGGCATACAGGTCAAGGGCCACATTAGTCCACCTTTCCACCCTAAGACTAGATCTTTGGGTCTAACAACGTAGTGATTTTCAAATGAACTTGAAATGATATGCTGTCACTTGAGTCTCACCTTCCTCCTCAAAATATGTTTATTTCCACATCCTTCAGGATATGATGAGAACCAAAACAGGGAGCTTCAAGCTTATAAGCAGTTCTTTCCTGTTTTCAACATTTATGAAAGAAAGTATGCACATGACTGTGTGAACATTTTATTTCTGGTGATTGGCTATTCCTAGAAATCATGATTTCCTGGGTCAAAGGGAAAGATTGCATTTAAGAAGTAGTGACAGACAGTTCCTTTAAAAGCCCACAAATGCAAAAACCTAAGCTGAGTCATCATTGCAAAGATAAGTTCATTTTTAAAGAGACTAAGATATTTGGTTGCTACACTCTGCTAATCTGACTTGAATGGTAAGGTGGTTTATAACTATTCAACTGCATCAGGCCATCTCTGACTCAGCACTATCCACTCAGTAGGGCTGACAGCTGTCCGTGGAGGGACCTGTCCTGTGCACTGGAAGACAGTATTGTCTACAGCACCCCTGACAGTTATCTGCTATGTATCAGTACCACCACAAGCATCCCTACTTCTGACGACTCAGGCATTTCTACACAATGCCAAATGGGCTCCAAATCACCCTTGTTGACAATCACCAATTTAAACTCAGCGAGGACGAGCGAGCCTTTTTCCTTTGGGTAAGGCACCCATATCATAGCTACTTTAAGCTTTAAGAGCCAAATGTCTCTGTTACTACTACCAAACTGTCACTTTTGTGTAAATGCACCTATAGATACTATGTAAATAAGTGAGCATATGTGTGTTCCAATAAAACTTTATTTTCAGAAACAGAGCCTGCATGGATTTGGGTCTGATTTATGTCACTGAAATGGTATGACATGACTCCCAGTGCAAGCAATAATATGCCATAGTGTGATCTAATATTTTACTCTGAGTGAAAAAACACATTTGCACTCAACCATAAACAAAAGCATCACCAACTGTAGTGTGTCATCTTCTCAGTAGTAATGTGGACATGCATGTGAATACATGCATGGAGACTTTTATTGGGTCAGGAATGAAAATCAGAAATCTTCCAATGTCAATCTATACATAAGGATATGATTTTATGTCCTGCGTTTTCTATATGCTTTATTAAAATGGAAGGAATTCATGTCACATGTTCTTCAAAAACATAATTTTTAATAGTTGTTCAGTCAGTCATCTCATTAGTATGCTATTTATTTATAATTCCCTGAAATAAAATGTTTTAATGTTTTCCATTTTTTCTTATAATGTGTACAATGGTATAATGACATATCTCTGTCTAATCTGTCTGATAAGTCTATATGATAAATTTACATAACAGATTAGCAATTTAAAGAAAGAATATTTTAAACTTCTTGTTCCCTAATTATTTTACAAACTAACCTCCAGAATCTTTCTGAAGGTTTGTGATCATATTAGGAGGCTGGCAATTTTGAGTGGAATAGTATTCTACGTTGTCTATTACCAGGAAGCAGGATGCGTGGGTTTTTCTACCTAGCAGAGCAGGAGAGGACAGCGTAGAATTCTTAGATGGTAATATACATTGTTGACAAAGTTGGAATTCTCCAAATCTTTTGGATAAATCTCTGAGTGATGTGTCATGCAAAGATCTACAAGTTCGGGACAAACATTGATGGCAATAGTCTTGGCACCCAAGTTGCTTAAGTTAACATGTCACAGGCTGAGTGGGTGTGAAAGAAATGACATAGGCCTCAAATAGTGGAGTTATTGACATGAGAAGAAGACTGGGGGGGGCTCCCATTTCCTTACACAATTCTAGGGCTTGTGTCTTGTAAATGTGTGGAATATTACCATTAGGAAAATATCATTTATGTGGATCATTGGATTTCCTGTTTTTAATCCTTTCAAGCAATCTGGCAATCTTTAGAGCTAGCAGAAACCACAGTCGTGCTGTACAGAAACCCAAGCTTGCACAGGCCACCCAACCCTCAGGGAAGCTTCTTATAACTGGTTCTTTCTCAAAACTTCTCCAGCACCAGGTGACACAGCTAACCAGACTGCAGATGAGGGCTCTGCGAAGAACCAGGAAACTGAAGTCTATCACGTCTTATGTTTCCTCCTTCAGGGTCAAGTCTAATGTGGGCTGAAATGTCTGAACCACACACGTTTTTCCAAAGAGAAGCTGAAGAGACTAGTGCTCTGCTTTATAGTTCCTGTTTTCTGCAGCTCTTTGAGGAAGTGTTTTTAGTGCATCTCATGAGGACAGACTGTTGAAGGTACCCCAGGGGTCAACATTCCTCTGGGCTCCTCATTGCAGCAAGTTAAGTGCAAATATTCATATGCAGATATGTTTAAAGTCTGTAAGATTAAACTCAACAGTTTTCAACACTATCACCGAAGCATGTGCTTCTAAATGTTTCATGTACAGATGATTGAGCCCGGAAATGAATGCAGTATAGGAAGGGCTTTGTGCATCATTAGCTCTCAACGGTCCTGACCGTTGCATGGGCATAGAGAACAGGGTCAGAGAGGGCTGTGAGTGCTTCAAGGTAAGTGGAGGTGAGCTTGCTGTGTTCACAGAAGACATGTGACCCATGCCCGGGTCTTTCTTGTAGGATGGTATTCTTGGCAGCATCTTAAATGACTTGCTGTTTGCCCTAACTTGTCTCTGGGAATACGATGTATATTACAAGGTCTCCTTCATCTGCTTACATCAATGTCCCCTTCCTGCATGATCCTCTTAAGGCTGCTCTGGATAAAACCACAACTCATAACCCTCACCTGAAGGGTCTGTTCATCTTGGCTTTATTTTCCTTTTTGGCATGGATCACCACTCAACACACTGCATATTCACTCACCTACCCTGAGTGCTCTTCTGATTTGCTAATTATATAAGCTCAGCAACAAAGTGGGCTATATGCATGCATACTTTAATTTTTGTTTGCTGCATGAGCTTCCTTGCCTAAAATACTTGGAAAACCTTTGAATGCATTGCACACAACCTTGCCTTATAGTTAAGTTTCCTTCCTGAGTGGGTGAGGCTTGGAGAGGCAGCAGTTATTATGCACACAGATAATGAATACTGAATTTGCTGTTGTAATGTCAGTCTAATTTTTTTTTTTTGAGGTCACACTCTGTATAATGTCCATAAGCCCAGGTATCTCTCTCTAGGATTGACCTGGCTCAAGGAAAAGTTAATTTTAGGTGTGGGGGCATGGTGAGACACAGAAGAATGCATATAACAAAATATGCATAATGAAAAGCATCTTATTACTCACAGGTCCACTGGAGAGGTGGGGGTGCCTGTGGAGGTCAAGAAGGTCTGGACACCACAAGTATTCAATGGGAGGCAAGGTGAAGAAAGAGAGAGAGACTGTGGGCTCAAGCTCCCATCCAGGTCTAAGATGCTATTCCCCAGGCTTTCCCCAGAGGAATCCAACTGGCTTGCAGAAAATGCCCATGAAGAACGAGCCGATTTGCATAGCTCTGGTGTGGGCCCATGGGCTTTATCATGGTGGGTTGCTGAGAGCTATGTTGAGATTCAGGTTAGGGAGATGAGAAATAAGTGGACCATAGTGTCATCGCAAGGGAGGAGGACTTTTACCCAAACCCCAGATGACATGCTGACTCTGCATTTCAAACAATGTATGCGTTGCCTAAAACCCAAGGTTGAAGCAGCAACAGGAGCAGACTATTTTATGGTGTGTACATTGGTAGCTTGAATAAAGCAACCCTCTGATATGTATGTAGAGTAGTAGCATTATTTAAATTTTTATGTAATAAATAACATTCTTAGATATCTGTAATGGGTTTTATTTTGTAAGGTAAGGGTTAAACTCTTTGACCTAATTTATAAGACCAGTCTTCAGCTTGTTGCTGTCGTCTCTTCCTTGTATTGTCCTATAAGTCACTTTCACTACTCTTTTCATCTTTTTATTTTCTTTGGAAGGGTCTACAGGGTGTTTGGGGTCTCACTACTACTAGATCGGACTCTTAGTGATCTGCCTGTTTACAGCCTCCCAAGAGCTGGGATTACAGGTATGTGTCACCACGACCAGTCACAATCACTGTCTAAGTACACCCTGGGGGCAGGGCAGGCACAGCAGACCTGGGGATCAAACCCTGGCCCCTGTGCCTGCTTGCAGGCACTTTAATCTGCTGAGCTATTTGGCTGACCCTATTCTTTTCATCTTAACAATTAATAGAGTGAAAATGGAGGCTTCATCATGTGAAGTGGCATGTCACAATCCCTTTATTTACTAAAATTAGTAAAATACAGGTCTTTTCCATTACCTGGGGATGATTTTGAGAATTCCTCAAGATCCTGGAAGAAAACGTGGGGATCCATTCAGCTTTGCAGTTATTAGGACATCCCAAAGGCACAGGCACGCTCTTATGGGTCTCTCATCCCCCCTGGGAATTTTGATTGGATTAGAAGATGATAACAATGTGATATTTTTATAGGACTGTCATCTCAGAAAAGCACATTTATTAGTTCTCACAATCTATAAGACAGGTACTGAATTATAATGATAGGAAACTACAATGCGGAAATTCTGTATCGAGACTCCGAAGGACATCATGCAGAAATACACAGTAACTCTGTGTGTCCCTGCGGTAGAGGGTCAGCTACTTATGAAAGTGAGCAAAGCTAGAGCCGACATTCAGCACCTCGTCCCACAAATAAATGACTGTGGAACAGCAGTGCCTCCTCCGCCTTGATCAGTGAGGTGTCCAGTGAGCTCTCAACCAACAAATGGCCCCTCTCCAGAAATACTTTTTGGAAAATATGAAGAATTATGTACATCAGTGTATATACCTTGTAGCAAGTATTGCAAAAATCATGGGTAATAAAAATCTAGACAGCTGTTAGAACATTGCCTGTGCAGTACTTCTCAGCAGCCAGTGTTGCGGTGGAGCTTTCCTTTGCTGGGACTCCAATGTGCCTCTTTTGTACGTGATGCTAGTTTCTCTGGCTAACAGTGAAGCACAGAGATAAATGACTGTCGACTCAGTAACAGCCAGGACTGGCAGTGACAGAAATTCACACTCTGATCTGATGCAAACATTGTGCACTTTCACTCAGATCACTGATGGAGAGAAAGCATTCTAGTTTGCGTTCTCGTCAAAGGCTCCTCCAGCTGGCACCCTGAGCACGCACAGCTCTCACCTCCCCAAGCATCCTTCTGTGCCTTTGGGTAGTGTCGGCTTGGCCTTTCATGCATTCTCCTGACCTGAGATCTGGAGTGTACTGCTGCAAACTCAAGATGAATGAGATGAATGTGCTTGTTCACCGGCGTTGCCCTAGCAAAGTTACACGGATTTGGTGATTTAATAAAAGCTTACTTTCTTTTTTGTTATTTTAATGAGGAAAAGCAAAACACTAGAACAAACAATAAGAACAAAGAAAGAAACAAAGCAACATAACTCAGGACAGATGGTGCTTTCTCATAACTTTGGAAGCTAGAAGTCTAAGCTCCAGGTGATTAGTGTTAGTGATGAGTTTTTTTTCCTAAGGTTTCCTTCTTTGGTTTGCAGACTTCCTCCTCCTCCTTGTGCCCTGCCTTTCCTATATGAACTCTAGTTGGGCTGAGGAGGTAGCTTGGCAATCTGAGCACCTGCATGGCAAGCTCAAGGACCCGAGTTTTATCTCGGGTACTGCATGCTGTGCCGGCCCAAGAATTCCAGGCCAGCCCAGAAACTGGGTGTTGTGGTGCACATCTGTAATCCCAACACTGAGGAGGATGAGACGGGAGGATCATTATGAGCACAAACCACTTAGCAAGATCTTGTCTCTTAAAAAAAAACAACAGAAACGAAAAACAGAAAGCAAAAGCACTTTAATTATGTTGAAATAGGACCCATATTACTCATATTAATGAGCTCGTTTTCAACTCATCACTTCTGTAATCCATCTTCTAAAACATTCTACATCATATTTGGAGGTACTGCATGTCAGGCTTCCAATTGTGCAGAATAAAACTGAACCTATACCATTGTATATGCAGAAATAGTGTTTGGTCAACTGGCAGAAAAATATGCTTATAATAATCCCAGACACCTACTCTTTAAATTCCACTTAAATTAGGTACCAAGGACCTTACATGCTTGATGCCACATTAGTAGGAAAAGAGCCTGGCAAGTATGGTCTTACTGGATTTGTTTTCTAGGTCAGGCAACTCAGAGATGGCAACTTCCTGAAGGTTACACAGTTGGTAGGTGACACAGCCTGGGATTCCTATTGCAAGCTCCTGCAATTGTCCTCAAGTGGGGCGCAGAGCTTGAGGTTCACTCAGCAGGTGCTCTCACTGAAACAGCACATAACTTGTCCTCTGGACCTGGGTGATCTTAATTCTCAAGTTTTGAAGCACAGGCGGTGAGAGGAAACAGCTGAGACTGGCACCGTGACTCCCATGGTGACTTCAGAAATTTGTCATGCAAGACCACTGAACCAGGTCCAGGAAGGCTGCAAGACATTTAAATACTGCCCGTTGTAGTATGCAGAAAGCAACAACGCTGGTAGGCAGGGCTGAAACCAAAAGCCCAACGCCATTGCCTCGCCAAGGGGCAGCCTGTCTCCCAGGAATGTGGCCATGATAAACGAGAAATATGTATAAAGTGTGAGCCCTGGCCCCAAAGGGTGCTGAATCAATGCCGAGCTTTGTGCTATTGTTTATTTGGGCTACCCAAGTGCATTGGACTGAACAAGAGTATTTCTTTTACTGACAACCGCGGTCATTGTGGTGAAAAGATTTATGTTGCAACACATGAATGATGTCTCTGTGTACACGCGTGTGTTTATGCGTGTGCGCGTTGCTAATATTTAGTGGGCTGTGTAGGGTGATGGGCGCTGCATTTATCCTGGAAAATGAGCTGGAAACTTCAGGAAAGTTTTGGTTACCCACAATTCCCATTTGACAGAGTTTCCAAAAGTCTCAGGCTTAATCATGGAATCTTTGAAAGGAAGCTCAGGGATTCCCTCAGCTAATCCCATTCTCTACTGAGTTTCAAAGCTTTGCTGTAGCACTCTGGAGATATGGTCAACCAAGTTCAGCTTGAACACGTTTGCTGATGATGATCTTGCTTCTGTTGGGGCATTCTTTTCTTCTACAGACAGCTTGGAGAAGGAAGACACTACTGTTTGCAGGGCATGATGCACGGAGATCTACAGGTGTCCTTTTGTTCAGCCCTCATCATGACATCTGGGGTAGACTGCATCGCTGGTGTTATTACCAGCCGCAAGATTTACTGCTCATGCTCTGTCTCAAAAGTCATGTGGCTAGGGCCGGTCAGATAGTTCAATGGACTAAAGCACCTGCTTAGGCAGAACGCAGCGGCCAGTGTTCAGTCCCTGGCATGCCATGCCAGCCCCGCTCTGGGGCGCATTGAGAAGGCTATTGAGACTGGGCCTGGTGACGAGCACCTATAATCCCAGTGCTTGGGAGGCTGAAAGCAGGAGGCTAACTACAAG
>NDGN011339258.1:0-15570 GCA_002564285.1 Tympanoctomys barrerae | reverse complement strand
AATACTATCAAGACTCATGGAAGGCAATGGAAACAAAAATAAAGGAGCTAACAGAATGGTATGCCTCAGGAGGCTGAGTTGTTGAGGCCTCTCCTAGCCGATAAGCCCAGGAGAGCAGGGATAGATTCTGTCCAAAATAAACCTGACTGTGAAGGACTGGCAATAATTTCTGGCACATAGTAGTAGGCACTTAATGAAAAGCATATGGATGAGAAAGAGAAAACTAGGGCTAGGGAGATAGCTCAACAGAATAAGCGTTTGCCTGGCAAGCACAGGGTCCTGAGTTCAATCCCTGGTTCCACAAAAAAAATTAAAAAGAAAGAAAGAAAATTAGCTTAAACTCAGATATGAAAAATAAAGAAAAGTCATCTGGAAGAAACAGACTTAGAAGTGAAGTTCCTCTGTAGAAAAAGTAGGGCTCTTTGGCAAATTTAAAGAAAAACAAGGATGCTGCAGAGGAGGATGAAGCAGACATTCAAAGGAGGAAAGTGAGAAAGGTGTGTAGAGCGGAGCCAAGGCCAGGCTGAAGTGGGTCCCAGTGTGAGGCTTTCTCCAGACAGCCTCCTGGGATCCCCTCTGCAGCGCCGTCCTTCAGGACAGTACAGGCCATGGGCTGGGTGTTCTGGCGGTAGGAGCCCAAAGGGGATGTGTAGGTACTGACGCCACTTGCACAACTTCCGCAGGGCCAAGCCACCCATCGCAGTGAACCTCAGTGAGCAAGGGTGAGCAGGTGCACCGTGGGTGAGCGAGTCCTCCACTCTGGGTGCATCATGGAAGAAAAATCACTGAGGTGTCTACTTGTAGGTTCAGGCTGCTGAGCATGCCAGGGCTCACTGAAGACATCCTGCAGGTAAGAACAATTTGCCCTGAGTGTGTGTGTGTGTGTGTGTGTGTGTGTGTAAGTGAAGGAGAGAGGGAGAGAAGGAGGGAGGGAGGGGAGAGGAAAGGCAGAGGGAGTCTTGTCAGACGCTGACTTTAAAAGAATGGAGGATTACACACTTCACTGTTCAAGGGTGACAGAGAGAAAAACGAGGCTGGCCCCAAGCAGGAAGCCCAATCCTGCTTGAATAAAACACTGCACATTTATGCAATCCCCAGTGCTCGATCTTTTATCACAAACTATTTTGATTGCATAGAAAGAAAAGCACTAAGTAAAAATTATTTACTCTGGGCCTATTATGAAAAGAACAGATTAACTCCCTAACACTTGGTTCTTTTTGAAGGTGTATTTTCTACCTTCCCGGTATGATTTATATTAATGAGAGGTTTAAAACAGGTTTTAACTTAAGAATGATTGCTGATGGCGGCACGCAGTAATTACACACCTTATGACAGGACACGGGAATGGCTCGTACAAGGGAACGGCCTAACATGCCAAGCTAATCCTCCCTGCATAAAAAGGGAGAATACTTTGCAAGCTGGCCGATTTTAAGCTCCAGTTAACAAAAACCCTTTTTGTTGGAGTCTAAAACAAGAATGGGTTAACAAAAGCAAGGAGGAAAAAAATTTCATTTTTTCCCTTCTTCACAAAATATAGTATTACAGGACTTAAAGGCTCTGAAAGGCCATGATGAGGCCGAGAGGCCTGAGAAGTTCGCGAGGCCTTGGCCAACAGCAACACCGCGCTTCGGAAGATCTCCAGGAAAGCATCTGGTCGGTGCAGGGCCCGCACGGCCGCCATTCTAGCTTCCTGCTGCTTCTCCATGAGGTGACAGCAGGGCCAGGGCCTCTGCCCGGCGAGGGCGGCAGGGCTCCGGGCCGCGGAGCACGAGGCCAGCGCCGGCGCTGTTTCTGCATGGCTGCGCCTTCCCACACCAGAGCCGCTCTGGACAATACCGAGCCCCGGGAAGCATCTGCCTAGGGATTAGGTCCCCGCCACACACACGGGAACGTTCGGGAAGCTGGGCCGCCCGGCTTAACTCTGTGCGCGCCTGCCTTCCTGTGCAGAGCACCAGGCCACAGCGCCGGCCCCTGGTGTGTCCCCACCCGGCAGGCGCTGCGGGAAAGAGACACAGCCAGCGGGCTCCCCTGTGCGCAAAGAGCAGAAGAGTAAAGCAAGCGCCAGATCCACTTCCCCTCCGGTGGCCTGCTGAGACCAACGAGGCCAGCAGGACCACAGCACGGCCGGTGTGAGGCGCGCAGTCCCCAGGCTGTTTTAAAGTTTTGGAATGCCTTGGGGTGGTCAGGCTCAGCTTTAATGTGTGAGGCCCTGGATTCAATGACTAGCACCAAAATAAATAAAAAGTGAAGTTTTTGAAAGTTAGGGATCAAGACTCAAGATTGTATTCTAAAATGGGCATCACCTTCCGCTGTTCTTAAATGACTTCGAGAATCCTAAACTGTGACAAATTCTACGAATCGAGCCTTTCATTTTATTTTACTTAACTACTTCTTTCACTGAGTTCACCTGTCTTCTGAGACTGTCACCACCTAGAGGTCAGGAGGATCTCACCACCATGCATGGGGAGAAACCAGGCAGAGCCCAAGCAGCCATGCTCGGCAGGACAGGGCAGGAGCCGGTTCCGGCTCAGCCTCCTTCCTGCTGCAATTGCTCCTCACAGGACAGAGCTGAAAGTCCTTGCAGCAGGCCCTGCTCCTGGGGCGCCTGAGATGACAACTGAGACTGGAAGTGATAGCACGTGCCTGGAATCCCAGAGCTTGAGAGGCTGAAAACAGGAGGATCACTCTGAGTCGGATCTGTGTAGTGAGACCTTGTAGACCCTGTACTGTACTAAGTACATACACACAAAAAATAAATAAAGGAAACCAACACAAAGAAAAAAGTTGTGGCATTTCCTAATAAACAGTACTCTCACGATTTTTCAAAACCTCTTTTATCAACATGTATTTTAGCCATAAATACATAAAGTTGTGGTGAAAATGTGATATCCACATGAAAGTAGCTCTAAATATCCTACCTCCAAATGCAAATAATAATTAAAACATTTATATCCCTTCATGAGTAAGTGGAAGCTAAAATTTCCAGATGTGAAAGGCTTTCTCGGAAAGTAGTCCCAACATTTTTCAAGGAAAACATCTAACACTTTACCCTAAAAGGCTGGGGTGCAGCTTGAGAGTCAGCGCTCAGCAGTGCTGCTGCTCCCTTCAGCATCTGTCTGCAGGCTGCACCTGCCGAAGGCGAGAACGTGTACGAGGACTGAGCGAAGGAACCAGTGGTGTGAGCTGGACAGCTGCCGCTTCCCCCCGCCCAACCGCCAGGCTCTGAAACAGCGACGCCGCCGGGGAGCGTCTCTGTCACCCTTAGCACACACTTGAATGTTCAAAAGTAAGTTTCCCTCTAACTTGTATATCCTCTTCCATGGAGAAAACATCAACTGCTCTAATTACCAGAACAAGAAGCAAAGCCAAGGCTTGGTTATTAGGTTACCTGTCGAGGAGAGGATGCTTATGGAAGTTCTTAGAATGCATAGAAAAGCCAGGATCAAAATCTGAAGTCCTTTGAGTCACTGAGGTGGCAAACCTAGGAGAAATTACCTGGGGTAAAAATGCCGAAGGACCTCTCTCCAGACAGGATGGCCGGGAGAGGAGCATGCTCCGCAAGATACTGCCCAGACTGCCAGGGCAGGCCCACCCCCAGTGTCAGGAGTGCGTGTCATAGAACCCTGGGCGCAATGAGCAGGCACAGGCATCAGGCAAAATAAGCCAGGAAGAAGGTTTCCAGTTTATTTAGGAATTTAAAAATTTAATTTTAATTTAAGTAAATTTAACTCAAATTGGGTTTTTTGTTTTGTTTTTTCTGTTTTGTCTTGTTTTAGGGAAGGGTCTACAGGGTGTTCAGGCCCTCACTACTAGATCGGACTCGTAGTGATCCGCCTGTTTACAGCCTCCCAAGAGCTGGGATTACAAGCACGCCACCACGCCCAGTCTCAATCACCATCTCAGCCTGCTCAGGGGTGTAGCCAGCACGGCAGACCCAGTAATCAAACCCCCAGTCCCTGCGCAGGCACTTCAATCTGCTGAGCTATTTGGCTGGCCCTTCAAATTACATTTGTTAAGCATGGTGATGCATGTATTATATAGGTTACAGGCCTACATTTATAGATTATAAGTCCTAAATATTTCTAAATACATTTTAAAATGTGATGCAAGAGGATTAAAATAGGAATAATGAGGTGAAATTCTGGGATCAAACAATTATAGAGGAACAAAAAAAAAAAAAAAACCCACAAGAAAATAGCCTCCAGCATGTATAACAGTGCCTTTGTTTTTGTGTTTTGTTTTGTTTTGTTTCAGTATGTTTGGGTTTGGAGTTTCTGGATAGGGTCTTGATGTAGGTGAGGCTGGCCTTGAACTCATTGTGGAGCCCAGAGAGGCCTGGAACTCTTGTGTGCTCAGATTCAGGAGTGTGTCACCACACCTGGTTCTTCACTTGGTCTCTTTAAACAAAACTAGAACAATCTCATCTTCCAGACTTGAAACCTTGTCCTACACTTGGGGTTCCAACGTGGCAGTCGGACTCTTGAGGGCTTCGCAAGTGACAGCTATGTGCTAACTATGTCCACTGAAGACAATGACAACTTTCCTCAAATGAGACATTACAGAGAAGCTCCGATGACTGAAAAGCGAAATAAAGAACAAGCATTAAACTGTGGTGAAAGGACACCACATACAGCTTACGCACTTCTGACGGAACGGCGGGGGCCCGCCTGCGGATGGACACTGGGGAGGAACTCCTGAAGCACACGCACAGCCGTGCCGCGCGGTTCTGAGCTCTCTCGGGACCTCCATATCTGCAGTTACTCTTTCCACAGCACTGCAGCCTCCGTGTGGTTAGCTTTCATTCTGGAGCCATCCCTGTTCCAGACAGACCCCTTCCTTTTCCGCAAGAGTCCATGTGTTCTCCCGACCCTCCACTGCAGGGTGTTCTCCGCCTCCCTGCCCACGGGCCGGACTGCCCTGGAGCACTGTGTGTCGTGAAGCTAAGGGCAGCGTCAGTCTCCATTGCCGCGTGTCCACTCCGGGCTACTAAACACCTGCCTGAACTGCAGCCTCTTCTAAAACTTCTCCACTTTTTTCCCATTTAAAGGAAGACAGAACATTCCCCTGTACTTGCTCCTTAGGCCCGGGAAGTAGAGCGGGCGCCTAAACACAGATGCTTGCTAGGTCAACGTCGCCCAGAACAAATGGCTATCTGGTAACTGTACTAAGGCGCGTGCTGAGCACTGAAAGCAGCAGCTCCTCTAGTGTTCAGGAAATTATCATTAGCTGTTTTACACCTGCAGTCTGAACTGAGAAAACTTTCTTAACAAAAACATCTACTAGTCAAAGGATATTGCTCGAAGCTTCAGGGGCAGCTTGGGGGTGGAAGACGAGGTCATAGGTGCCTGGATGCTCCCAGGCTGACTGCCCCCAGGCCCTGAGCCTCTGGGACCTGCGGGCTGAGGACCCGGGGTTCCTCCCCTGAAGGTGATCAGGTAAGATGGCAAAGGCCACAGCCAAGTTTATACAGCTTTCCCTTGACAACTCCAACTCATGGTAGCCTAAAATAGTCCTTGAGTTGTTAGTGCTCTAGAGGTGAGTTTATAAAGAAGTATTATTTGGTTACATACCACTTACATAACTAAATCCAAGAATTAAATTTGTTCAGATAATTTATTAAAACAAGAAAAGCATGACAGTACAGCTGCAGACAGAACAATTCTGATTTTAATGTGCTACTGAACTACAATTAGGTGCCAATTCACTTCTAAAGAAATGACTACCTTCAGTTTTATGATCCCAAGAAGCATGGCCAAGACCTGATAGGAAAAGGCAAGGGACTCTCTTTGCTTTGTACAAGAGAGGAAAAAAGTAGTCACTTGGTCGGAAAGGGCTCTACCAGAAACAAGCCCATGGTTAGTCCCTGCCACATACCCGCAAGCCTGGGGCTAACTGCAAACTTAGCAATGTGGGGCTTTACACGCCACCACTACTAGAAGCTCCATGCATTAATTTAAACCCACAATAAAGAGTAAATGACTGATATGATATCATTTCCTAAGACGAGATTCTGATAGGAGACAGGAGTCTGGACTCCAGTATAAAAAGTATTCTCAATTTTATTAAAGAACTCTTAAACCATAACAACAGCCATAATAATCACTCTACTTCCATCTTCTATTACTGTAACAATGCTTCTTAACAGAGATGTGTGTGGATTACAGGTTAATGTTTTACAAGGAACTAGCCATTCACAGCTAAAGTAAATTGTCATCCCCATGAATTTAAAGTTTTCTATAATGCTGGTTATAGCTGCTGCTTTTGATTTTATTTTTCAAAACTGACCATAAAAGTAAAAGCTGCTTTTTCCAACTTCTCTGTGCCCTTCAGAGAAAGCACTTCTTAACTTGATCTTCTTAACTTTGTAATCTTTAGGGATTGGGACAGAAATTAAATTTGAGTATTTGAATTCCACAAGTTGCTTGTGTTTATAGTTAGCATAAAACTATACTAGGCCCAAAATACCCCCAGCCTCCTAGGGATGTGGGTGAGAAGTTGATAGGAAACGATTCGGCTTCAGCTCTCAAAGCTCAGGACAAGGCACGTGGAGCTCTAGGACCACGGACACCCGCTCATGCACGAACACCAAGGGAAGGGGAGGTTAACATCCTCCCTTAACAAACTAAACAATCCTCACTTCATTGCTAGAAGCAAATTCCAGGGAAATTTTTGGATTCTATTTAATGAATGAGGATATATTTTTCATGTGGTGTCATTGTTTTACTACTTCCCATGTTTATTTGGACAGATTCATAGCACTGGGTAGGAAATGTATTGGTTGGCAACTTCAGTTTTGGAAGAGAAAGTAAACACATGCTGATTAGCAAACAGTAAACTCTACTGTGTTTAATTTTGGCTTCTCTTAAAAAAAAAAAAAAAACACAAGAAAAACCCACTATTTGGTGCTGTGTTCCAAGTAGGAGCATTTGTCCCCAAGTTCTCTCCTAACCCCTTACTGGAGGGCTTCCAGAATTACTCTCATTTTTTTTCCTTCTTCCCCTAACACCAGTGGCAAACGCCAACATTATTTAAGAAAATACTTGTGCATATGGTATCCTCCTAGCACAGATTTGCCAACCAGTTGAACAGTAGGTCCACTAACCCACACAAACTACACTGCAAAATTATGAACTGCACAAACATAAACACGTGTTTCCAGGCCTAATAAACTCAAGGTAAAACCACAGTCCCGAAAGCCCCTGAAAGGCCGAGCACTACCGGCCCTGAGAGCTGACAGCGGTAAAGCCGACCACGCCCTATCATTCCCCTTCTACTAGAACTGTTCTCCTGCATTCTCCCCGCTGCCTTGACTTCCTAGGAACCTCAAGTTACCTCTTAAGCCACGCTCAGGCCTCTCCACATTCTGCTTGGGAGGCCACCCCAAGTGTCAGGCCCAGAGAGCGCTAAGGACAGCGTGCACGCAGCAAAGTCGGGCCGCCTGAGCGCCACCACTGCTGCATCCCTCGCCTGCACTGCTGCTCACGCGAGGAAGCTAGAGTTGGGCCCTCCTGTCCCTCCAGGAGACTCTCCCGTCATTTCCCTCTTAATGATGCTTCTGGGGTGCGCGATCTTCCATCCCCACCTACAGCGTGCAGCAGCGGAGGCACCGGGAAGTAACCACCGCACAGCAATGGAGGAGCACAGCAAGGTGGCCCTGTCCCCTGGGGCCTGCATTGGTTGTTATTTTATGCATATTTATCCCAGGTCGGCCACGGTCCTCACAGTGCTGGGCGCACATTAAAATGCTTCTCACAATATTCTAGGCCCCAGCCAAAGGGCCCAAGATGATCAAAATCCTGATCCACTGTAGGATTACAGTCTAGCAGGGGTCAGCAACAGAAAACCAAGACAGAACTGAATGTAATACAAAATACAACAGCTAACTGAAGGGTACAACAGTGCTGCGGGGCTGAGACAGTTGTAGAGGGTAGATGAAGGGGCAGAAGAAAGCCTCTCTGGGTACAGGTCACCTCAGGAGCCCCTGGAGTAAGACAGGGACATGAGACCTACCCTCAGCCACTGAGCACAGTCCCCAGTGCCTGGGGCTGGGCCGCGCTGGTGAGAAGGCAGGCGCCCTGGCACTGAGAGCCCGGGCGGAGCCCGAGTGCAGGGAAGGGCAGAACAGGGTCACAGCCGAAGCACCTAGGAGGCCATGCAGGCCCTCCGCCGAAGTGCTTGGCTGGGGCGGCGGGTGCCACACACACAACCTGCTCTGGCTCCCCTCAGGGACGGGACTTACTGACAGAAGGGCACAGGACTAAAAGCTACGCAGAAAGCCTTTCCACATGGGTTCATACAGCCAAGCACAAAGAAGCTGCTAAACGCCATCTCTTAAGGCAGAGAGACCCAAAGCATTTCCTCCTGCACAGCCTGCAGCTCCAAGCTCACATCCGCCCGAGCCAATCAGTGGTTTCCAAACAAAGGTAGGAAATGGCTGCATCCTCACATTTCACTGCGGGCCCATGAGTCAGGGCTTTGGAACTTGGGTCTCTGGGAGTGCGCGTCCCTTCACCACGTCGCTTGCCACAGGGAAGGTGCAGATAAACAGCCACACAGTCTCACCTCAGTGAGATAGAAATCTACGCGGCTTCTCCACTCTGGTCAAAAAGGCATGAATGAAGAAAATTCAGTTCCTGCTCTTCCTCTTTTCCCTCCCTTCTGTGTCTTAATTCTCAGCTCTCCCTCTTGCTTCTCAGCAGCGTGAGGTCAACTGATGGTGAAAGTGCACCACAGGAGGGCTAGCCCTGAGCTGCTGAGGCACACAATACAGTGAGACCAGAAAGCACAGTCACCTCTGATTCTGCAAGAGCACTCAGGAAACACACCCCACTACACAGGGGTCCTAAGAAACCGAAATCTAAAAATCTGTTCCAAAAAGTCAAATGATTTTCCATCATGTGGCCAAAAGAAAAACAAAAAGTTACCAGCATAGTATTTTCAGAATGTTACACAGAAAGATAACTTTGAGAACTGTTTTCACAGAATGGCCACAAATAAAGTAATGCTTCAATCTCCTTAAGTCCTTTTGCAAAAAGCTCTAATCATTATTATTTTTTGTACCAGGAATCACTCAGTGCCTCGCGCCTGCCAGGCAGGAGCTGTGCCTCTGAGCTAACCCCCTGCAGCTCCCTTCACTTCAGTATCCACTATCCACAGTATACAGAAAGCAAAGAGAAGAGGGCCTAAGTGTGAGTTCCAGAGCACTACTCTCAACGAATACGGCCAGATCTGCAAATCATTTTCTTCAGGGAAAGTGCAGAAACTCCAGGGAACACAAAGCACTGCATTTCTAAAGGAAATGCTACCACATGCCAGTTAGCATCTATGATGGCAAAGGAAAGGAAAGGAGATGAAGAAGCAGCCTTCGACGAGCGCAAGGAAGGGGTCCCTCTCCGAGCTGAAGGTGTACAAACTGCCCGTCCGCACATCTGCTCAATGATCTTAGCATGGTATCCACGCCATCAGCGTGGCGGTGCCACAGGAAGCCTACGTGCTCACAAGGTGGACAGTTTAGAACCAGGGCATTTCAATCTAAGGGAAGTACAAACTCCTTTCAGAATAGTGGAGAAATCTGTTGTTTTCTACCCAGACAGAATGAATTGTGAAAACAGTAAAAAAAAATCCTCCAGAGAGACAGAGTGAAAGAGTTTATGTGTTAAGGAGAATATTACATTTCACTTTCCCAATGTAGAAATAAACTGAGAAAAACTGAGGGGAGTTGGTAAGGATGGAGAGGAACAAGATCATAAAAGAGAACAAGTAAAAAGTAGTAATAAAACAGAAATGCTGCTTTCACTTACATTAGTTTTTGTCCTTCCATTAAAAATTATACCTTAGAGTTCATTACTCTTGACTGTACTGCTGGGTTCTTAAATAATACACTGGGTTACGTTCCAGAATTTTGTTATACATATAAATTACATGTAAAATTGTCCTTGTGCCGCATTTCAAATTTCCTTCAACAAAACTGGGGCCAAAGTCTGAAAACATTTCTAGAGAGAGAACCTCTTTCTCTGGGCTCTCTCCCCCCACTGCTCCTCTTCCCCTTCCCACCCTCCGCCTTCCCCTTCCCACCCTCCCCTTCCCCTCCCCCCTCCCCTTCCCCTCCCCCCACCCCCAGGAGGCCCACCTCTGTGCCCTGGCGTACAGCGTGCTCCAACTTCCCACCTATCTCTCTATTCAGACATGTATAGGGCTTCCATTTTGAAGCATATGGCCGGGGAGCCAAAAGAATTTAAATTGCCTTCAAAATGTGCATCGCATTATAAATGGTGTGAAAAAAGATCTTACTATTCAGCTCTCAACTTGGAGCATAAAGCAAAGAGGAGGCAACACAAAACTGCTTCAAACTTTGTCCAAAAACTCAACAGCTTCACTTGTTTATAGAGGTACAAAAAGTATGCGACACAGTTTATAAAACAAGAGCAATAGACTGCATGCAAGAGGAAAGTGAAAAGCAAAGCACAGCCACGGCCCTATCTCGTTACAACACTTGGCAGCGGGTCCGAGGTACCATGGTCAAAAGCACGCTGCCGTCTGCCTCACACTGCTGCTAGAAAGCACTGCCTAGGTCCAAGTCCCTTTAGCCATCATCACCACCTCATTTGGCAAACTCCCCACGCCTCAGTCCATCAACTCAAAATCACTTCACAGAAACACAGAATGCAGCTCAACCCCCCCCCCCCACTCTGCAGCGGNCGGTACTGAGGGTAGAAAGCCAGGCCGACTACACTCTGCGAGCCCGCGCCTGGAGCAAGCGGAGCCCTGAGGTCTTCCCACCATAGCACAGGGTTTCTTCTCTACTCTCACAGTGATTCCAAACTCCTCCTGAAGCTGCAGGAGCTGAGAAAGGAAGCACATGGTAAGAACACACTCAGGCGCTGAATACAGCTTAGGAAAATGAGGGACAAATGCACTGGGCAATTACTTGCCTCTTAATTGTTTCTGGGCGGGGCTCTGAATAATTCCAGACCCTCTAAGACTGCATCCTGAGCTACCCATGCATAGGGTATCAGGCCATGACCAAGACCAGCTGAAGGCAAGACTGTGGAGCAAGCCCGAAGCGGTGAGTAGCTAACACAACACAGCAGTACCACATCTACACATACATGTGGCTTCTACATGGCAACGCACAATGCAAAGGCATAAAGGCAGCAATGAAAAGACGACTGATGAGAACGAACCAGCTACATGAATTATTAATTTTCTTTGACCATGTAAGAACTGGCTTCTGGATTTCTGTTCAATCTACATTACTCCCACGTAGCATATTACATAATTCAAAAACATAGATACACTCATCTGAAGTTTACAGCTTGCCATATTTCCTAGAAAATAAACAATAATTAACAAATCTCATAGTTGTTTACCTCTCTCTCTTCTCTTGAAGAAACCTTACACTTTGAAATGTAGATACATAAGCTACTTTTGGATCAGGGCCCACAAACATATGTTTCCAAAGGAATAATATGTACAGGTTAGTCTGGTGTGTACCAGATGTAAGAAAAGCCAATTTCAAAAACAAAAATATCAGTATACAACCAAGAAATATATTTTGACTAAGTCCCATTTTTCTCTTTTTGTATGAACAAAATCTGAGAAAAATCAATCATGAATAATTTTTAAACTTTTTCTGGAAAAAAAATGTTTGATTCGTGAGTCTACATTCCTTTTATACAGAAGATCATAAAAACAAGATGGTCATTTATAAACTGGCTGCTATGAGTGGGCTTCCTACCACATGCTGGTGGTTCAACCAAAAGATTTTATTAAAAGGCCAAAAATTTCCAAATGTAGAACTCTGGAAGCAAACCAGTCCAAAACAGGCTACAAAGCCCACACCTGTGTCAGACCTCTAATATAGTAAAACTTCATTTTCAAAAACCTGAAAGTCTCTATAATAGTAACTGACAAATCTTAGTTTATCAGAGCACTCTGTGGAACCGGGGATTGAACTCATGCCTTTGAGCCATCTCCCCGGCCCATATCAGAGCACTCTGAATTTAAAGGAAGTGCACTATCTGCCCATTGGAATAATTTAAGTACTCTTTTCTCAGGTAAGGGACATGCACAGGAGTATTAGAAACAAACTACAAACCCTCTCCTTAAGTTTTAGCCGTCCAAAGCTGGAGTTGCAACCCCCCTTTCCAATGCATTCCTACAAGAATGAGGTCAGACTTGCAGAAGTTACTAAAAGAAGTCCTGGAGAAGAAGCAGGTCCAGACCCTCCACCTAACCTTTCCAAGGCATCTCCTGCTCTCCCCCTTGTTCTATACATCAGAGATGTCACTGCAATGAAGGCCAAGTTTTAATTTAAAATTTAATAAAAATTGATTAAGCATCACAAAGCACAAACAAAGCTGCTCCATAAATCTTTCAGCCCTTTTTCTGCTAGGAAGAAAGCAAGCACTGTCTGCTGAAGCAGATGACAGATGCTGGCTTAAAGATAAGTATTATTTATACTTCTGTACCAGATTTCTTCTTATGCATATCTTATCATGCATGGGTATATGATCAACAAAGCAATTATTTTATATCAGTCAAAGATGTTCACATGTACTCTAGCTCCTTGGGAATTCTTTAAAAGAGCTCAGGCCGAAGATTCAATTAAACCAAGATGGAGAAAAAAGAAAGTTTTGAAAGAAAAACAAATACTGAAGTGGTTGTTATTTGAAATGTACTTTCACACACAGGCTAATGAATACATGTGCCCTGAAAATAACTTTGTTCTGAACATATGCCTATGCATTTTAAATAAATGATGCATGTTTGAAAGATAAGAGGGTTTACCAAATCTAAACATATCAAGATATATCTATATTAAACTGCAGTTATTTGCACAGTATGTTCGTTAGGAGACAGCACCTTGAAAGAAATCCAACAGTTATGTAAAAAAAAAATAGTTGATATAACCAAGCTTTCAAATATTTTAGTCGTCAAGACTATAGTTTAAAATTTTAAATCTCATTCTTTCCCCTCCTTAGAGACACAGAATCTATGAAAGCCAGGCATCTGATCACTTGATAGAAATTCCCAGAAGGCCTTTTTTCCACTTCTAACATGCAAAGTGAAGAAATGATATAACCATGATTTGAAAGCAAAGTAAAAGTAAATGTTACTACCTTTTCAAAAAGATGTGTGTGCATGGTAAAGTTTTTTAAAGTAAAGAATATGACTCATAATTACAAAACAAGTATGAATCAGTAATAAAAGCCATCAGGTTGGAGAAAATGCCAAAGTCATGGCTGTCCAGACCCTTTTCCCTCACCCCAATAATCCCTACCCCTTAGAACCTAGAATATATGCAGATCTGGGAAAGATCTTTGGTTCTTTGCTGTTTGTTTCATGAGGAGAAACAATTTGGAGTTAAAGGAATAAGCCTGGCCAGAAAAATCAGCCTCTTTAAATTTATCTAATTAAACAAAACAAAAACCTGTGTTCATCCATTTTTAAAAGTGTATCTTGTCTTTCCTTTCTCTCAGCATTTTTCTTTGTAAAAGTTCTCTGTGAGACATTCCAAACTCTTTCAGACAGTCTGAAAGGTAGAGATGGTCACCTATGTAAGCACCCAGGGACACCAGGCAGAGGGACCCAAGCTAGGAGCCGGGTCGCTGGGGAGCCCAGACCCACAGCCTTGCTGTTGGAGGGCTGTCTGCACAAGACTGGCTAAGCCAGCTACAAACCCATACCAGCTGCAAATGCACATCAATGTTTTAAAATGGCACTGGCAGCAAAATTAAACTGCCTGGTTTCTTGGAAATTACTGTACAGATATCTCCTGAGAATTAGCAATGTACAAAAATAGGATACACAAATCAGTAGTTTCATGTTGTAACACTAATCTATCACATGCAATAACTTTTCTTTCCTGAATTATATATGAAAGCGCATCCATAAGACTGCAGCAACTATGAGCAAATACCTGCAGGAATTGCCTCTGTGCGTGTGTCTTAAGCATGCAACTCCACATGGATGCACTAAGCAACAAAATGCTCAAAATTTTCAGGATTCTTCCTATTTAAATAATTCTCCTTATTATATAAAAGGCTACACAAATAAGCCTAGGAAGTATGTAGAGGAAAGGGCAGAGAAGAACGGTTTTTCAATGACCTTACAAGAGAAAGCAGCTAAAATACACACTACATACTAATGCAGTTGGATGCATTTCAGTCTAGCTAATACAGCTTGGATCACTTGATTAAAATGAGAGGAGTACAAAAGAAACGGAACTCACCCATGTAGTCTCGCATCTATGTAAGAGGGAGAGAATTACATTCTTCGGAGTTAGTGGGGTAGCGAAGGCAGGCTGTACAGATGACTTGCATCTCCCCTGTCTGCTGCGTAGACCATCCCACCACAAAACAGAGAAACTGTTGGGTGTTCTTTGCAGAATACCGAATTCAAAAGTATGCCTGCTTTCCGTCCTTCCTGGCTGCCTGGCTGTGGATGCTACTCAGCTTCTCTTGAGTATGAATTTGTAGATCTTTTAAAACAAGGATAATAGGCTTGAAGTTTGAAACAAATGAGATATGCCAGGAAAACTTTTAGCAAAATGCCTGGCACAAAATAAGAACTGGGAAGACTGTGAACGACTCCTAATGTTGTTCTTGCTGCTGTTACTGTTACAAGAACTTCTAAGATAAATTTCTCTGGCCAGAGGCTGAGCTAGCATATGCACAATTTCTTTTCTCTGATTCCATGACATTGCACTGTCCTGATTCTGCTCTAAGTCAACAGATTCATCACTTTCAGGCCTTTAACTTCAGTTCTTCTGCCTCTTCCTTAAAAGTCGGGGTTTTCCAATGTTGAATCTTTGGCTTTCCTTCTTAGCCTGTACAACCTCAATCAAACTCTGGCTTCAAAGATCTAGGATAACAACAAGTCTAAATTGAAGCTTGTACTTTCACTTGGCTATTAAATGCCGCCACTTGTAATGTTTCTATGGACCAAGAAGAAAAACCAGAGTGCATAACACACCTCCAACATCAGCAGCTCTTTCCTTTATTGTCTGTTAAGGGAACTAATTTTTACAAGATGACCAAGTTAGAAGCCTCAGAATCATCCCTCATTCCTCCACATCCCTAGTTCCCCCACACCCAGAACATGCTCTCTACTTGCTACTCCTACCAGTGGAGGCTCTTCCCTGTCCTTCCTGCTTCTCGCCTGACTTTCACAGTAGATTTAGTTCATCCTAATTGTGTTCAACAGACAAGAACCCCTGCAAGATGCCAAGCACCTTACACTGTGCATATAACACAAAGCAGAACAAAACCAACCAGAGAAAGCACCGCCTCTTCTCAAAGGTCTTTAAAGTCAAGTAGTGGAAGAGATATATAAACATATCATTATCTTATGATGATATACAAGCAACAACAGCTACACTAAGTTACAGAAGCGAAGCACAGCAGGGAGGGATTGTTCCCACTGGACAGGTCAGGAACGACTTTCTATGGGTAACACTCTGGAGAGTGCTAAAGGGTGAACAAGAGTTTGGAGGGCGCACAGGAAGGGACAGGCATGCTGGGAAGTAGGGACATCTTAGGGTCAACCCACAGCAACCCGCCTATTTTT
>NDGN011339255.1:0-11631 GCA_002564285.1 Tympanoctomys barrerae | reverse complement strand
TAGTAGTTATTCATAGTACAAGATGCAGATATGATATCTTGTCTAAACACTATTAGTTCAAATCTTCCTTCTCATTGAATGAAGAGAAAGTAGCTGCATATGCTAACTATTATATATATATATATATATATATATATATATATATAATAGTCCTTCATTTATACCCTCTTTTTTGCTTACTTTTTTCAGAGATGGGTATTCTATTGTCATTCAAATATTGTAGGTATGTGAATTCAGCAAAATAATACAATATAGCCCTGTAATCTATAAGAATAGTGGGTTACCTGCATGACTGGCAATGACAGAAGTTGTGGGTCAACCTTTTATTTTCCTGCAAGATGGTATTCAGAGGAGCTCCCTTATCCTACCCATGTGTAAGGTCCTTCTCCAGAGCACTTGAACATATAAAGACCAGATTTTAGTAAAACATATGGCAAGAGAAATAATAACTGTCCTAGCAAGAAATTGAATCTTCATCTAGACCCACATCCAAACCATCAGACACTCTTACCAGCTCTCTCTAAGACACATCTACCATCTTTACATTTCCTCTGTCTCTTCTGTTGGACACCCAAGTCTATTTCTGTAATTTCTACCCTGAACCCCTGAAGGGTAGTGTTTTACTCTTGTGTTCCCACAGTATATTATTTACAGGGCAATTAAAATAAATTGGTAAATCATAATGTAGATTTTGTGTCTCCCTTCCTTTATAAATACTTGCTTCTCCCAAGGGCCATTCTATATGATTTAGTCCCAGCCTATTGAAGTGACACACCTGAAACCATTTTGTCTTTGGTCATCATGCCGAACTACAGCTCTTTGTTCTGTTTGTCAAATAGGTAAGACATTTTTACCTGAGAGCTTTTGCACCTGTCATTTCTTTGGCCAAGAAAGTTCTCTTCTATAATCTTCCTAGCTTAGTCCTTTTGCATAAAAGTCTTAGAAGATTACTTCTTCAGACAGGCCTGCTTATGCTAAACTAGTTCTAATATGTCCCTCTGTCATGTGTGTTCATGGAAAATATTTATCAAGTGTCTCTTATGTTTCAGGCACTGATGTGTACACTGGGAATAAATCAGTAAGTAAGACAAAACAGCAGTTCTTGTCACCATGAGTCTTACATTCTTAAAGCACACTGTTTAAGTTTTATATAGCACTCACCTCTCTTAGTTATTGTTTGATTGGTTTGATCTTTCACTCTATCCTAACCCAAGAAAGATTGGAAAAAGTCAGGTTTGAGGGAGATCTCAGGGACTTTTCCTCCTTGCTTGGATAAAATACCTGACACCCCAACTTAAGGAAGGAAAGCTCACAGTTTGTGGAGGTTTCAGTCCATAATAGGCTGGCTCCAAGGCAGAGTAGCACATGAAAGAGGGCAGCAGTTCATGGCAGCAGAAAATAGCAGAGTAAAGTCAAAAGGGAAGAGCAGAGGCAGCAGTGGCAGAGGCAAGCCTCTTTCCTTTTTTTATATTGCCTTCAGGCTGTCTGCCCCAGGGTGGGTGTAGCACTCACACCCATAATCCCAGCACTGGGTCATGAGTTTATCAAATTCTAGAAATGTGACCCAGTGACTCCCTGTGGAATTGGGGGGACAACTGCACACAAACCATAACAACTGGTCAGCATATTACCAGTGGGACATGAGGTAGAAGGATCTGGAGCTATGAAGGACTAGTATGGGAACCTTTTTTGTTCTTTGTTGTTGCTCCTCTGTCCAGAAGACATTCTGAGCAGGGAAACTTATTTATAAAGCTTAAAAATGATCATTGTGAAAGACAATTGTATATAATCATGCCCAAACACCAGTATTTTGGGGTGGTAAGTTTTGCTTTTCTGAATACAAACACTAGACAGTATCTTCCTCTTTATTTTGTTTGTACATATGAATTGTTCAGTAACTTAGATTTGAGTGTTCTTCCTCTCAAGTTTTTAATTATTAACTTGAAGGTGATATCTGATAATCAAGAGACACTCTAGATTATTCAGCACATTTTGGACTGCAATCTATATGGGACTTTATAGAGTGTAAGCTTACATTATAAAACCTGAATTGGCTTTTAAAGACTCTGGGTGCCAGAGAATCTGCAACTGAGACTTGAATTTTGGTGCCTCTGTGTATAGACTTGCCTGGGAGGATTCTAGAATATGTATTCCTGCCCAATTTATTAATATTAACCTTTTTGAAAAATGGGATGGGAAGATATATGGTAACTATTGCTTAGGAGGCTATTAATTTTTTTTATTTACTAAGAAATGCAAAATAGTAGCAAAAAACAGCATTAGAAATGATACAAAATTTCACTCAACAAAGTAACAGGAAGTCAACAATGGCTGCTGTATTGCATAATGTTATCTTCAAATCAGTTGTTTAGGTTACCAGATATGAATATGCAAAAATTCATCTAAAAAAATCCCAAAACAACAACAATAGGGTTAAAATATATTAAACAGAAAAACAATAATAATAAAAGGAAAATTATTTTAAGAATTAACGGCTCCTTTTAAAGACCAGTAGAAATCGGCAGTATAATTATCCAAATCATCTTGCATATATACATAATATGCCTTTTCCTCTTTCTTTTGTCCTTTTTCTCATCCCAGATTTTCCTTCCCATTAAACAAATTCTTTCCCTTTCACAGCACAAGATCTATGGTATCCTTCAAATTTTATTTACTCCTTCAGGTTCTCATGCTAGCAAGACAATACGATGTTTGCACATGCGGGTCTGATTTATTTCACTTACCAATACAGTCTTTTGTTGCATCCATTTATCTACAAAAGCCTTGAATTTATCTTATTTTATAGCTGAGTAATACTCCATTGTGTAAAAATACCATTTTTTATCCATTCCTTATTTGATGGGCATTTGGGATTTTTCCAAGATTTAGCTATAACAAACTGTACAGCTATAAACATGGGTGCTCATATATCGCTGTAGTGTGATGCTTTCAGTTCTTTTGGAAAAGTACCTAGGAGAGGAATAGCTAGCTTGAATGGGGAATTTCTAGGGGATTATGATGAGGTGCTTTCTTCATGGAGATAAACAGGTAGTCTTATCTGAAAGGGATGAAGTAGAAATCTGTGCACCAACTCCAGGGATTCTGCCAGGTAAAGCTTTGAACTGTAGTTAGGCTATAAAAAATCAGGCACTTACATTCTAGAAATTCCAGTTGCTACTTCCCCTTATCAATCATCTGACAGACTTAGGTGCTGTGTTTCTGATAGAAACTTGTCTCTGGTTGAGGGATAGCTCAGTGGAATAAGTGCTTGCCTTGCAAGCACAAGGTCCTGAGTTCGATCACTGATACCAGCAAAACAGCAGATTAAAAAAAATGTTGCTTTGAAAATTTGGATTTGCATTAATTAATATTAAATAAAATGGACAATTCAGTGTTTTGGCATTACTAAGCATACTTCAATTGGTCATTAGCTGTGGACTCTATTGGCCTCTGCTCTGGACAGTGAATTATAGAACACCTCAACACTACAGAAAAGGTTCATGGGCTACTTCTGGTATAGATTGTTTTTAGTCATTTTTTTTCTCCTAGAATTTCTATCTGACAATTTTCAGAGTCCTGGCCTGGAAGAACCATAAAATCAAAAACAATGTCTTCAGAAACTAGAAATTATGTAATCCAATCCCTTTGTATAATTGATGCATAAGTAGGATGAAAGAGATTAGCTGACTCTAATGTCACTTGGCTGTATCTCAGAAAACTTAGCCAGAATGGGTACTCAAATTAGCTAAGTAACCTAAATTAATTGCTTGATATCAAATACTCACTCCACAGAGTGGGAAGGATCACTACAGTTCATCCTTGAAACGACAAGGAAGCAGCCCTTCAGCCAGCTGCTGAGCCCTATCTGTGCTTGTAACGGGTGACACTGGCTTTGCTAGTGGAGGCTAAGGATTCCTCACTGTGATTCATTATGAATGTGGTAGGGAAATTGATTCAAAAAGAAGCTGAGTCAAAAGAGTTGCCAGCATGATTGAGTTTGGAGGTGAATCACATGTTCATTTGTGATGGAGTTGACAGTAGGCTTCCCCAAGGGAGAGACTTCCCACTTGGGACACTGGTATAAAATGCCTAGCACTTTGGAAGCTTTGACAAGCAGGGAAGTGATGCTGTGTGAGCACTTTAGATCTATTTGTTACCTTCAAAGGAAATGGAAAACCTTGTCCCTGTCTGTCCATTTGGCCTGGTGTGGCTGGTGCTGCGGCTCGCTTCAAAAGAAAGGAGCATCAGGTTCAGCGTTGCTTCCCTCCGTGAAGCAGCCTCTCAGTTCAGTGGTGGATTCATTGCTCTGGAAAAGTGCTTTGAACCATGTGTGCAGTGCATGAAAGAGAATGCACAAAGCCTGTATTTGATCACTGGTTCAGACTTGAGCTCTTTTTGGTAGATGTGTGAAGATGAGGGTAGGGACAAATGTCTACAGGCAGGGGAACAATCATAAATGTATTCTGGTTATGAACCCCAAGATCTCTTATTGTTTCTTTACTAAGGAGACGTACATGAGCATTTGGGAAAAGCATAAGCATAATTGAAAGGATCTAAATCTAATTAATAAGAAACCAATAGTGATGGCCCAATCATTCTTCCTCAGTTTCTGTCTCTGTGTGAGAATGGGAACAACAGCTCTGTTCATCCTTTCTCATAGAGTTATTGCAAGAATTATAGGAGAAATGGACATGAAAATACTTCTTCACTGCAGTGCCCTAGGTAAGAGAAGCAAGCAGCACTGCAGTGCCCTAGGTAGAGGAATCAGCTAGAATTTACTTTTGAAAGGCCTGGGTCACTTCCTACCCTAAGAGAACATAGGTTGCTGCATAGCACGAGGGTCCTTAACCTCCCCAGGCATCGGTGACCTGTGTGTTGTTGCCTTGCAAACAGTGGCCGCTAGGAATTGAAATCTAATCTCTTCTCTCATAGGGCTGCATCTACCCCCAAAGGATTTTTGTTTTTTCTTTAATTCTATACACTGGCATTTTTTTTTTTTTTAAAGTGGAGCCTTTGGAAGAATATATTCTGAAAAAACAAGGTGAGACTAATGCTAATCCATTCTTTTATCAGCCAGCAATGGATAAACCATGAAAGCAAGCTTAGGAAAAGAGTGTAAAAAGAATTTTGGTGAAATATGGGGATTTTCCCATATAAATTTTTAAAAATCTGTTTTATTCTGAAACACCATTAAAAATATATTCTCATGCTATATTTTCCAAGCAGCATAATGGCTTATTCTCCCCCTTGTACAGGTGAAGAAACTGAGGATCAGAGAAAGAAAAATGTCCTATCTTAGTAAAACAGAAAGAAATGTAGCCTAAAGATTAAACAATGAAGAGGAGAGAAAAGAGAAAAGATAAGAAAAAAGGTAAGGGAAAAACATGCAAGTATATGTACAGGATGGCTGAGGTGATTGTACTGAAAAATCTCCATCAGTGTTTTGAAAATAGCAGTTAATATGTAGAATTTTCACTTTGACCAACTCTGTATGCTCGTAGCTGCCATCTAAGAAACTATACCAAGGACAGTAATGTGTAATATAAAAACCAGGCTTGAATACCTGACATTTTGTTCTCTTAAATGTGTACTGTTTCTAACTTCATATCAATTATTACTATACTCTCTCTAAAACAAACTTTAAAAATAGATAAAGAAAAAAGGGTACAAGAACAAAAATTTAAGGTTTATTGAAAGCAAGTGATAATATCCAACCATATGTCCAATCTTACATAATAATATCTGCTAATCTGAGCAACAGATATGATAAAATAGATAATATAGCAACCACTGTTAATCAGCTATTCTTGGTTTGAAAACCTGCAACATATGTACTGTTGTATGTTGCTCTGTATCTTTCTTTGGTTCTGATTTTTGTTCTGGCTTTGCTTTTACTTTTCAAAATAAAATAAAATTAAACAAACAAACAAAAAACCAAAAAGGAGTCAAGGCTGTAACTCAAGCTTTTTTCTTTAAGTTTTGTTTATTTATTTTATTTATTTGTGTATTTGGTACAGAGTCTCAATGCACAGCTTGGACTTGTAGTGATCCTCTTGCTTTCAGCTTCCCCAGTGCTGGGATTACAGCTGTGTACTGCAACGCGCCAACTTGGTTGTTGGCTCAGTATGTCCCGGGGCAGGATCCACAGCATGTGGTTCTGGGAATCAAACCCATGCCTCTGCACTTGTTTCTTAAGTTTTACAATAGCTGTACTGCAATCATCTCTGTTTATGCAGTTAAAATGCATTCTGATCTGTTTTCTCACTCAATGCTGCCCATGTCCTGTTAGGTAGACTGGGAGATGTAAGTGTTCCCGCTGCTCAAGGGAATCTTCTTAGTGAAACAATGACTTGTCTAAGCTCTAGCAGTTTATGTGAATGCTTGAGTCTCATGTTTCCACTCACCCAGGGAGATGCGGAAATTGTCAGAACAACATACCTGGAAAGGAGCGCCGGAAGCGGATGAATTCTGTGTGTGAATCATGATGCCTAACATAGTGGAGAACCTTGCTTAGGCAGCACGCTTGACATAAGGACATAGTTGTCCTGTGTGTTTTAAATAGGGCCTCCAGAGCTCGGGTGTTGTTACGGCATCACGGTGTGGTTTGGTATTTCCTGTGATTTCTGGAAAAACAGAAGACCATTGAGATACAAAAAAAGTCATCAGTTGGGGATACAGAGACAAACAATTAAAGCAGATACTGAGGGCTATGGAAATGCTGGCTTTAGGAATTCTGGGGGACAAAACAAGTGTCAAAATTTGGCAAATCCCTGCTGGCCCCCTGAGGGAAAGTTACTTCTGGCCAGCTGTGCAAATAACCATGTTGGAAATGTCAGAAAAAAATGAAATTCTGTTTTGGAGGGGGCTAGTAAAAAGACAGCACTAATAGCAAAATTAGAAATGCATCAGATTTTTGGTACAAGGCCCATGACAACGTCACTTTTTGGCACCAGAACAGTCTCTGATGCACATGGGGGAGAGCAGAGTTTGACAGGTTTATAGTCTTCCCTCATAAAACAGTTATTGCCTCTCGATTCCTCTGCTACATCGCACAGTTCATAAATTGATTTACAAATCCCATAATATTAAACGTCCATTCTGATCATCTTTTCAGTCCTTTTAATATTTATGTGATTTCCTTTGACAGAGCTTGGTGGAGACTTTTTTCCTGGCATTGGAGGCTGAAGGAGGGTAGGGGTTTAGAATGGCTCAGAGAAATCTGTGGAACTGACTGACAGATTTAGTGGCCACTGAGCAAAACAATTGGGTTATACTTGACAGACGCACTGTAATGAAATGTAATGCTGTCGCTGCTTCAATCCTGACAGTTTTGGAGAAAGATATTGAATGCTATGCCAAACGCATTACTGTGGTGATGTGTGGGTTGCAGGAGCTCATGGACTGTGAACTTGTGTTCGTCAAGGGTGAAAAAGAAATTTCTAAAAGCTGTTCTCTTGTGTCACCTCTCAGGTATTCAGGTTGCTGTGTGTTTCACATCAGAGAGCACAGAATCATGCCAGGCATGTGTAGGAAGTCAGGCGAGCGGTAGCTCCTAACGCTCTTTGACTTAGAGCCCTTCGAAGCCAAAAATTTGGAGTTCTGTTTGAGATGTAGGTTTTTTGAACCCTGTGATTCACAATGCATTCATCTTTTCAGACAAAAATATATTGATGAATTTTTAATTCAGAAGAGTGTGCTTTCTTAGTTTGTTAGGGCACATAAACATCATCTGCAAGAGATGCACTGATGTGCAAAGTCAGTATCCTGCCTGGTCAGAGGGGTAGGAATTTTCCTTCTCATCTGAAAGTTCTCTTCTTGTGATGCCCACAAGAATACCGGGATGCTAACATCAGCCAGTTAATCAGTCCAGGTCCTGCATTTCTGTCCAAAACCCTGTTCTCTATGGTGTATACACATTATGCTCATTGCTTTACAAGAGGACTAGTTTCTCCCTTTGAGTTTATTCCACAGAGGTTGAGGAGGCCTACAATACAGTAGCTACAGGATTATCAGAATGACCTGTTTTGAGCAGTGTTTACATATAGATATCTGATGCTCAAGTTGAGCCAACAAGGGAGCAGCTTCCTTTGCCAAATTTCCCTGTTAGCCCAATTGCCTTACACTTACGTGCACACATTGCTAGAATATGTGGCTTGGAGAAGGAGTGGAGCTAATCTTTTGGAAAATTTAAAAGTGTTAACTTCTCTCACATTTATAGTGATTTTTAAAAAAAAAATCTTAGGGGACTTTATTAATACTTCTTTTCTGCCATTAGATTTTAATCTAGGACAATTTAGGTTTTTCCTTACTTGTTTTGATGTTTCAGTATCTTTGAACTTTAGAGAAAAGAGATTCAAGATTTGGTACTTTACTTCATAGGGGGCCTCTCTGTTCTTATGTAGATCTATACCTCTTTAATTTTAACTGTAGATATGACTTAATATGGAGGAAATGTGAAATATTTATCTAACAACAAAGGTGTATTTTACCCTTTGTTCAAAATAAAGGGCAGAGGAATCCTGCCTTTCTAGGAAACCACTTACAACCATGGTATGCTAGACATTGTGTTAGGGACCTAGGTTTGGTACCCTGAAGTTTCATTGGAGCACAGCCATACCCACTCGTTTACTAGGCTTTGTATGACAGTGGAAGAGGTTAGTAGTTGCAACAGACCCCATCTGGGATGCAAAGGCTAAAATATTTACTGTCTGATTCTTTTCAGGAACCAGTTTCCTTATGGTAGGGTCAGGGCATTGAGAAACAAAACCCAAACCAAACCAAACCAAACCAAACCAAACAAAACCAAACCAAACAAAAACCACTATTGTTATCCTCAAGGGGGAGACAAATTCCTAAGAGAGATGATGGTGGTAAGTGCCCCAGGTGCTGATGATGTAGAACGAGGGGCATTTGCTCTGTCTGGGAGCCTAGGAAAGGTGGGCCAAGGAGGGCACACTTGGCTTATGTCTTGAATAAAGCCTCCTCTTCCAACAAGTGGGGAAATGGTAGAGTGGCAGGAGAAAAACATTGCAGGAAGTGGAAATAAGCATTCAAAGCCAGAAACAATCATAGTATTGTGGGAAATTCAGGGTGGCTGGGAGGACCATGAATGTAAGGTATAGGTGGGGAGGAATGTGAGTGCAAGCTCCAGGTGGTCAATATGTGTGGCTGGGGCTGGAGAGTCTCATTAGCCTCATAGGCTACCAGTGGACTCTGGAGAGAACAGGAGAGATTTCCGCAAATCACTGACCTCATTGGATGTGTCCTCAAAGATGGCGACTTCCATTTCCATTGAAAGGGAGAAAGATGAGAGCTGGGGAGGGATCAAAAGGCTGACCTAAAATTCTCTCTTGTCTACCTGTAGCCCAATTTTGTCCTTCGAAAACATCTTCTCTCCATCACATTGGTACTCTGTTGTGGTTGCAAATGATCCTGTCCCATGTGTGACAGTAAACTGTCTGTGTCAACTTGAAGTGGTTATAGGGGGACCAGCTCAATCATTAGTTCTGAATGTGTCCGTAAGAGTATTTTCAGATGAGATTAGCACATGAATCAGTGGTCTGAGCAAGCAGATGATCTCTCCTACCAGCGTGGAGCATCATCCACTGCTCTGAGAACATAAATAGGACAAAAAGGAGAAAGAGGAGCTCACCAGTTCCATTTGCTCAAGCTGCAACATCAGGCATCACCTGCCCTCAAATAGTACTTGTATCAATTTATATCATTGCCATGTTGGTTCTCAGAAGAACACTACAAATGTTTTTGTATCTCCAGTTTGCAGATGACACATGATTGTGGGACATGAAGTATATACAAAAATGGTGTCTTGTCAGGCAGGTGCTTAAGCTGCTGAGCTATCTCCCCACCCCTCCAATTGACATCTTTGTAGAACTCTTACTAATGTACCTGACTTATTTGAACATAAAGCAGGAGGTCTCAAGCACAAATTTTTAGAATTTAGTTTTGAGACAAAGTCTCCCAATATTTCCCAGGCTTCCCTTGGACTTTTGGAGTCTAACAATCTTTAGGTCACAGCTTCCCAGGAGGCTTGCTGCATCCATCAAGCACTTGTTTGATAAGAGTTTTTAATTGAAATAGTTTCAGCCAAGAAACCTTTGCCATGAAGGACTTCTCTTTATTCCCAACACATATTTCATACACTCTTATTTTGAATTAATTTTATGATGCTTTGATTATGATTACATAGACCTTGATAACCTCAGTGCCTGGCACATAATAGGCAGTAAATTTATGCTTCATGAATGGAATAATGGCATAATGGAGCTGAATCTTGTGCTTCAGGGCTAGGAAAGCAAAGGGGGTGATGGGAGAGTGTGGAGACAGTGTCAGATATTCCTCAAGCATATTTGTCACCCATTGGATGAGAATCAAGAGCAGGTTAGAACTCAAACCATTATTAGTTCTGTCCTTCGATATTCTCTGACTGTCTTAGTGTAAGTTTTGTTACTATACCAAAAGACCTAAAGATGAGTGTTTTATTTATTTTTATTTTTTTGTAAGATGAGTGTTTTATAAAGCAAAAAGATTCATGTAGCTCCCAGTTCTGGAAGTTCAAGAGCATGTTGTTGACAATTAGGACTTTCTTTCATACCAAAGCATGTCACATGACATTATGGCTGGAATCAGTGCAAGAGGGAGAACTCATGTGGTAAGTCGCCAGAAAGATTCAGGTTCATGGGCATGCCTTGTCCTTCTGCAGCTTTATTAGTCAGCTTTCTATTACTATAACAAAATACTTGAAGCCCACCGTGTAGTTAAAGGAGAAGAGACTCAACAAAGCTCACAGTTACAGTGCCTGGTCAGCTAACTCCAAGATACAAACACCATGGCAGAAAGGTGTGGTGGGGCAAAGCTACTTGATGCCAGCTAGAAAGCAGAGCACAGGGAAGAGCCCCAGAGAGATCAGACATGTTCCCTAGGATCACACCTCCACGACCATCTCAGACACAACCAGAAGTGTGCTTCACCAATAATATTCTAAGCATTTCTCAAGCTGACTAAGTTGACAGTCAAGATTAACTGCCACAACAATAACTAACTCTTTCAAGAAACAACTACTCCCTGAGATTAGCAGTAATCTCTTCTGAGGTCAGAGCTCTCATGAATTAATCATTTTATGTTAAGGCCCCAACTTGTAAAAGTTCTTTCACCTCCACCTATCAACATTGCCATGCTGAAGATCAAGCTTCCAACACACAAAACTTTGAGGAACATATTCAAACCATTTACAAACCATAATTGTCAAAGAAAGAAAGAAAAAAGGAAAAAAGCAAAAATCAGTTTGTTTTTTATTTTTTAACTTTATTGAGAAAAATATAAATGAGACAGTTTCACAACCAATTACTGACACATTTTCAGTAATTAATACATTGCATATTATTGTCTTAGTGGTTATTCATTGTACAAGATGCAGACATGATATCTGTCTCAAACACTATTATAATAAACCTCTCTATTCACTGAATTAAGAGAGTAGAGCTGTATATCTATCCTAAATATTTTGAGTATACAGATACAAAAGGGTTGTTCTTTTCTATCCTACTTTTCTGGTTAGTTTTGTCAGAGATGGGGATTCCATTGTCATTTAAATATTGTAGGTACTTGAATTCA
>NDGN011339253.1:0-10418 GCA_002564285.1 Tympanoctomys barrerae | reverse complement strand
AACTCAGGCCCTTGCGCTTGCCAGGGAAGTGTTTATTCCACTGAGCCATCTCCCTGGCCCCTTACCAATTTAAATAGTTACCAGAAAGAGATCTTGCTGCCAGTGTCACTGTGTCCTCACTGGCCTTAGTTATTACTGTTCTAATACTTGTCCACTCAGCTTCCCCAGCCCCTGGTTCTCTTAGAGGGGAAAAGCTAGCCAACCTGAGGAGCTTAGATGCAGATTTAAATGTTTTCACTAAATCAAAAACCTGGCTTTAGCTCCAAGCTTGACTTTATCTGTATCCGAGATATACTTGCCTCTGTAATTCTAAAGGTTTCCTTTTTACCAAGAACAGCAATTAACAAAAAACTATAGATTCCGTTTTTCCAGTTTGCCTTCATGTGATAATCCTTTAAAGAAAAAATTACAAAACCAAAAAAAGGAAATAAAAGGCTCAACAGTAGAAAAACTGCCTTGGGGAATCATACTTTTCTAAACTAATCCAATGCAAACGTTACTAGACATGAAATGCTACGCTGCCACTCTATTTTATTTTACATTATTGAATGGGGCTATACCCACTAAACTTCAGTCAGGAAGTACCGAGTGAAGTTGGCATCAGTACCTTTCCTGGTTGCTTTGATAGGATGCCCAAAAGGTAGAATTTCTTACATCTTGGGTTGACAATAGTAAATTCACATCATCTAATCAGCTGATGGATAGGCATTTTTTCTTTTTAAGTAAGAGCGAAGTGTCCTTCCCTAGGAAATAGCACTGTCCTTGCCTAGGTACCATTCCATCAGCTCCAAATTCCAATTGTGTGTTTCAATTGTCAATTCCCACAGGTAAAGAACAGTTAAGCTTCAGAAGCATGAGGTGAAAATTTCATGATTTTTCCCCTAGAAGCCAGTCCTGGGTCAGAAAATGAATGTGAAATGCTTCCCTCAGTCCTTATAATGAGTTAGCAAGTAACACATGTGCCACATGCCCAGAAGATGGGTCACACAACTATGGTAAATTCAGTAAACGGCAGAGGGCTGGTGTGGAGCTCAAGGGAAGAGTGCTTGCAGGCACAGGTGAGGCCCTGGGTTTGATCACCAGCACCACCAAAACAAAAATGAAATAAGCTTTTTCATAGAGGAAGTTGTCCTACTGGTACTTGTCTAAAAATGAGAAGTTTTGAACTCCAAGTTGTATCTTTTCTCCTCTTCCCATATAAACACAGTGTCTTTAAATAATTTCATTATATGAATAAAGGAGTAATATGAAAAGCATGCTGAGGAAGATTGGGAAGGATTCACTTTTTGTGCTTACTTTTGCCAGAGCAGTTGTGTATTTGCACTGTCCAGTGCCTGTAGTTACTTCTTTGCTTTGGCGTTCTGGCGACCTGGGGAGGTCGCGTGAAAGGCAGAACCGGCTGTCCTTGTGAACTGGCCTGCGGGCTGAGTGCTGAGTGGGCAGCCAGAACCGGCCCATTTCCAGGGAGAGCTGTTAATTACTAAATGCGTTACTAACGGAAACACTGTGAGCTCCCTGACAGCAGCAGGAACTGTGACTTCTGTGGCCTGCACACTGGGGTTCACCAGTCACTATGCATTAAAGATGAGTTCTGTCCCTGCCAGATGAGGCACGCCTCACCTCCTCTATCCACAGCAGTGCCCTCCGCTAGCTTTCCAGCGGGTGTCCTCTGAGTTTGCTCTGGATGGTGAAACGGAGCCCACCCAGGGAGCACGCATTCTCCTGCCAACCCACGCACCAGGGCAGAGGATTTGCTCCTTCCCAGGAGCCACATGTTCATCTGCCAGCAGTCGCCAACCCCGGGAAACAAGATTCTGCAGTAACCTGTGGGATTTGCACTCATAGTTTTTAGTTGGGGGGTCAGGTGCTTAGATATGCAGGTGAGCGCTGCGTCACGTCCTTCACCGTTAGCCGTCTGTACCTTGCCGGTGTGCACTGCTGCCACAGCAGCACCTACAGTGTACCTAGCCCTGGCACGGGGTGACAAGGAGTTATTTGGTGTTTTTTTCCATACAGAAACACAAAAGCCAGATGGGGGAAAGCAACATGGGCAAGTACAGGGTTCACCTTAATACCGTTTACCATTGTTACAGCAAGATTTTCTGTGACTGTGACAGAAATGAAAACAGTAAAGAGGGTTTTTCACTGAACTTTATTTGTAAACATTCCTCCCTCTAAGAATCTTCATATCTGATGCCAACTTTTCTTTTTGCTTATTTTCGATTTTAATTATATGTATTTTGGAGGGTCCAAAGGAACTCACAGTGATCCTCCTGTTTGCAGCCTCCCAAGAGCTGGTATTACAGGTGTGTGCCACCACGCCCAGTCACAATTGCCATCTCAGCACGCTGCCAGGGACGGGGCTGGCACCACAGGCCTGGGGTTCAAACCCCCGGTCCCTGCTTTAATCTGCTGAGCTATTTGCCCCACCCTTTATTTTCAGATTTTAATAACTCAAGTATTTTATTGATAAGAAATTAAGGTGGGGAATTATTGTTATCGGATTTTACTTGAGAACTTCTGGCCATTTTTTCCTGACAAATACATTTGATGACTACCTCTGTATATACTATAATGAACTAATGTTAAGACTTCTTTAACAAAAATTCAAGTTACTATGTGTCTGGCAGTTGTTTCCTTTGTGTCAAGCAGCTACCACCTTGCTTAATTCTGTAACAACTTTAGTAGGCACTCTTCTTGACGGGGCAATAGAGCATGGAGAGGGTAAGCAAGTTTGCGCTAACAGCTGGAAGATGGCCAAGCTGAAATGCTGGTCTGGGTCCGACTTGAGGCCCTAGGACCCAAACCCCTATGCTGCACTGCAGTGCCAGGAGTCGGGTCCCAGTTGCGGAAGGAAGACTATTCCTCCTTTAGGACAGTACTCAGCACTAAAGAGGAAAGAGAAGGTTTCAGACAGGTGAAGAGGCCGTGGGGTAGAGGAAATCAGTGGCAAGCATCTTTCAGTTAAGCAGATGGCAGGGGTGGAAGACCCTGGATCTGGCAGTCCTGCTCAGCTGGAGAGAGGAGACTATATGCAAAAGCAAATGAGGACGGCACAGGTGGGAAGAGCGAGGCCTCCAGGGGAGCTTGGGATGGTAGTAGTTCCACAACAATGCTGGGTGCACTAAAGGAGACTACTTTTTTTCTGTGGCAACACACATTTATGCTCCCCTCTCTGCAACCAGGAATCCAGGGAGTTAGCTGGGCTCCGGATACTCTGAAAGTGTAGACCAGAGCTGCTTTCATCAAAGGCTCTACTAGGTGAAAAGGACTCACTTTTGATAGTTGAATTTGGTGACTTCGGATTTTGGTTTCACAGAGAGGGATGCAGTCCTGCAGGCCAGCAGCCAAGTGGCTGCACTGCTCCCTCAGCCGGAGCACTGCCACTCCACAGCCGGCAGGAACCGAGGTGCTCAGCTGCCCAGGTCTGTAAGCTACCTCCTTACAGTGGGTCCTGTGCTGGCCTGTGGAAGTCACAGCCATCCCTGCTGCAGGCAGGGACGGAACAACCAGGGCATGGCTACTCAAGAGCCTCCGAGAGATGGGCCAGCTGGAGACAGAGTAGGAGCTAGAGGGGACTGGTGTAAGCCCAAGCGACGAGGCCTGCTGTGTCTGTCTCCAGCACTGGGATACAACCTAGCCAGCGCCTCTGGAGTGCTGGGCCTGTGCTCTACCAAGCTACAGCTGCAGTCCACAGCATGCACTTATATAATAATTATAATCTCTTGCCTATGCACTGGGAAACTGTTTACATTCATTATCTCGTGTGATCTGGACACACAGGACCCAGCTCTGCACAGCACTTGAGAGGCGTGCATCCCAGATTCTTGCTGGTTGTCGCCACCTCCCTTTCTGTCTTGCAAGTTTAGGTCAGATCGCAGAGTCTCGGTGCTCCTGTACTTCAGATTAAAGTAGAAAAGGCCCAAGATGCATAAAAATAAAAGATGCTGAGGGGGCTGGGGAGATGGCTCAGTAGGATAAGCACTTGACTGGCAAACGCAAGGATCTGAGTTCAATCCCCGGTTCCGCCAAAAAAAATAAATAAATAAAATAAAAGATGCTGAGATTTTAAACCATTTCAACCTGCAGATAGTGATGGCAGTGGAAGGAGAGCTGCCATGAGCAGCACTAAGAAAAGAAAGGAGGAAGTCCCTGTGCACACCGCTGCCAGGCACTGTGAGCGTGCACCGGGGACCCTGAATTCTTTAGAACCTGGCACAGTCCTTCCGTCCACTGCACAGATCAGGAAACAGGAACATGTCTGTAACTCTAGCTTCCTAAGTACATAACACAGTGAATAGAGGCAGCGTGCCTTGTAGACAGTTAGGATATGGGACAAGGACACTGTAAGTACAGTGGTTACTTTGTTCACAGCTAAGAAAAGTAGCACAGCCAGTAAGTGGTAGAATCATGATGTGAACTCCCTGCCACTTAGAACAGACCACGCACTGCACCGTAACCATGTCTGAGGCCACAGCAGCAGGTCCATGTGGATGTGTGTGGTGCAAGTGTTCAGCACACACCCAAGTCCCGCAGGGGCACGTAAGAGAAAGGTCAAGGCTACAACCAACTATCGAGGTGTTCTAAGGAGATGATAAAATCCTAACATGAGATGCGTTATTATGAGAGAGACTATAGGTCCAAATAGAATCTTTGAGACACCTGTTTGTAGATGCTGAATTGACAAAGAAGTGTTGTATTTTAAAAAGTAACAAAGATATGGGTGGGCATACAGATAAAATGGAGAGACAGAAAACAAAAGCCAAGTAGAGAGAGAAGGAAGGATAACTAGAAATATCAGCCCTGGCAGAGTAGCAAATCATAGGCTTTTGTTCGAGCAGATTGAGGCAAACAGCCTGAGTTAGGCTCATGAGAGCTCATGAGAACGCTTGTCTTGTAATCCTGGGAGAGCTGGTCCTACTATGAGAGAAGACTGAGCATGTGAACAGTGAGCTCCTGTGATGGACACAGAAAGGAAGACTGGAGGAAGAAGCTCGGGATGGGGAGACAGCAATGGAACATGACATGGGGAATGAGGGCAAGAGAGACGGACCACTGGCAGAGATGAGCTTATCACCTTTCCTTTTCAAAAGCTGATAGAAAAGTGAAAACTGAGTACAGAAAACTGATATTCCAACTGAGATTCTTAATTTTTCTCTAAAAAGTAATCAAGTACATTTACTTAGGAAGCACAGGGAAATCTCTCAGAATGCAAAACTTGGTGAGAAGTATTTTAATTGAGGCAGCAATGACAAAAATTTATCAGACATCTAGTCTGAACTAAGCAGCTGAGTCAGCAGAGAAGACAATGAAGAGTGAAGGAAGCACCATCAGGGATCCCAGTGAGAGGAAATAGCACAAACTTTTAATGGAGCCCAAAGCGGCGATTCCTTACTTTTGGACACCCTACAATGAAAGTGGCTTTGGGGGAACTGATGGTACTGCTCAGGGCTAAAACCTGAAATGACAAGAATGAGAGACCAGCATGAATCCCAAGTCCAGTGAGAGCAACTGTAGCCCTCTAGCCTAAGCTGAGTAATCAGGTAAATGAATACAGCATTTTGAGGTAATAAAAAATGGCTGTGGCCAGAACAAAATTCCCAAAGTTTGACATTTTAAAGTGAAATATTCAATCCAAATCCAATATAAAATGCCCTTTGCCATACATTAAAAACAATCAGGGATCTATAAGGCCAATTTATTAGGTGAGTCAGAAGTAAAAATAGATGAATAAGGAAAATGAGAGAGGGTAGAAACAAAACAAGTAGACTGTTAATGACTGTTCTGTTAATAACATTTTAGCACAAGTTCAAATGTTGGCTGAGACAAAAATATAATCTAAACTGATAATAAGAGATAAAAGTGGGCCAACGCGCTAACTCAGCAGACAAAAGCGCCTACTTAGGCTAGCTTAGGCAAGTGCAGGGACTGCAGTTTGACCCCTGGCACCACATGCCATGCCAGCTGCGCACCCAGAGCACACACCAGTAATCTCAGCGCTGGGGAGGCTGAAAGCAGGAGGATCACCATAGTCTGAGCTGCATAGAGACCCTACAACAACCAAATACATTTAAAAAAAGATTTTAAAAAATGAAGAGATAAGGGTGTTTTGAGGCTGGTAGCATCTGTAGGGACAGGTCGTGTAAAAAGAATTAGGTTTTACTTGACAATTTGTCTAAACTAAGGCCACTTTGCTTCTTCATAGAATGAAGCCACCAGGTCATCAACAGTGGGGGAAGGGAGGACAAGGCCCACAGGAGGTCGGGGGGGGGGCGGGGTGGGAATTGGAGTCAGTCAGAAGCGTTTCTGCCGCGCTACTTGCTTCCCTTGTCGACCCTCTCACTGCTGCACAGAGAGCCTTCCACCCTTCAGAGAGCCTGCAGGGAATCACCCCGCGCCCTGTCAGGCACTCTGGCTGTGGAACTGGGATCCTGCCCAGGCTGCAGAGGTGGCCTTCCCACCACAGCACACAGATGGATGCGCAGTGCTAAGATGGTCAACTGCAAGCTTCCAGAGACTCCGGGATAAGGTCTGATTTATACAAGATGTGCACTAGTGTACTGTGTGTGTAGCTCTGAAATATTCTCTAGGCATTTACATGTCTAATACATATTTTTTTAGATATGAAGGGGTTTCCAAAAAATGCATATGCTCATTTAATTTCTGCAGCTATATCCTAAAACACTCATTATTTTTCAGATGTGAAAATGAAACCAAGTTCAAAACAGAAGAAGTATTTTGGGCTTACAATTTCTGCCCTACTCCATACTCCTGGACTGCGCTTCTAGGCCTTATTTTGTATCTTGTTTTCTTTGCACCTGGTAAGCAAAGGCTTCACTGCCTTTATTATTGTTAAACTATTTTTTAGAAGAGATGGCCTGCTATTTTACTAACCTTTTTTGACACCCCACCCCCACCAGGGATGGGACCAATGCCCTGGACGGTGAATTCAGAAATATACCCCCTCTGGGCGAGAAGCACAGGAAATGCGTGTTCATCTGGAATAAACTGGATTTTCAATGTTTTGGTGTCACTGACGTTCTTGCACACAGCAGAATATCTTACATACTATGGTAAGATCTTGTTTTTCCTACTGTGTTTTCAGATGCGCCCCGACTGTTATCACGAGGCAGGGTGGATGTTTTCCCTGTTAGGAGCATCTCTCTATGGCTCTCTTCCTTGGCAGAGGCCTCGGGAACGAGCCTGGGAGCACAGGATTCCCCCACCGCAGGCACTGCTTGCATCTCACTCGTGGAGCTGCTGCCCAGCCACTCTCCTACCTTCCACACCCAGCCTCCTCCCCTGTAAATTCAGGCCCTCGCAGCGCAGCTGTCAGTCTGAAGCCCAGGTGCACACAGTGGCCCACGCCTTCAGTCCCAGCGCTAGGGGAGGCTAAAGCAAGAGGATCCCACGTCCAGTGGGAGAGTTAGTAACACCCTCAGTCAAAAAAAAGTAAAAAGGGAGGGGGCTGGGAAGGTACACAGTGTGAAGGCCTAGGGTCAACTCTTCATTATGAGGAAACATCCTGGAAAGATGGAAATGAGGTGTCTTAGTTACTTTCTCACTACTGAGGCAAAATATCTTCACCCAAAATTAAAGGAAAAAAGGTTTATTTGACTCACCATTTGTAGAAGTTTGATCTTTTTTTTTAATTAATTAATTTTTTTGGTGGAACCGGACATTGAACTCAGGCCATTTGAGTTCCTAGTTGGTTAGCTCTAAGGCAGGATGGCCTGGCAGAGAGGCACTGCGGAAGCAAAGCCGATCCTAGCAGGCATAAGGCAGCCAGGCAACAAAGGAACAAGAGACAACAGCTGCCCTCTTTCTGTCCCTCATCTTCCATGGGTCATGCGCCCTTAGGGCAGGCAACACCCACACCGGCATCTCTGCCCAATCAGTGAGTGGACTAGTGTAATAACCGCACACCCAATCCCAGTGTCTCACGCCAGAGAGCCAGCCCCCCTCCACGCCATGGCAGGCGCCCTAACACAAGGCCAGGAGCCAGCTGCCCACCACTAGAAAGCTCCCCCACTACCCACCATGGCAGGTACCCTAACACAAGGCACTGTCCCGGGCTGGAGCCGAAGCTGACAGCAGGGTTGGTGCTGAGCTGCATAGCCGCTACCCAGACACTCACGGGTGTGGTCTGCACACATGCATCCGCGAACACTGACGCTGCTGAGCCAAGGTGTGTACATGTCACTGTCCTCAGAGACCAGCACTTCCCATGTCCAAAGATGCAGATGTGACAGAGACGCTGCAGTACGTATGTGTACAGACCATAATTCTAAGACAGTAGTGAGAAACAGCTGGGTTAGAGAAACTTTCAAATTCATTTTTACAAAAACAAACATTTCTGCCCTACTGTATGACTTTCTCAGTGTGATGGGAGTCCACCAAATGCCATGTGACATCTTCATTCCCCTCTCACCACAGGCCTCCAGGGTGGACGTGGGCTACCGCTGCCTAGGTCCCAGGAGCCCACATGCGTGCCCTGCCCCCACCTCATGCACAGTCGGGTGCTCAGCGCTGCTCTGCCGGCCCTGCTCGGCTGGTGCTCCCAGCCTCGTCCGTGTTCCTCGCGCTGTCAGGGCCCTGGTCACCGTAAGGCTCAGCCGTGTTCATCCACACACAGACACATTTTGTGCAATACTGGCACCCTTTCCATGACAGTATTCCTCATCATGCTAGATTAATCATTCTGTCTTCAACAGAAACTCTCCTCCCCTAGTCAGCATTTCATGGAAGAATGGTGAATATCAGAAAACATCATAAAATTGAATTTCATTTCTAAACATGATAAACTGATGTTTGCTTTTTGTTAATACTATTTAAGGTTTTTTATTGGCCTTTTAAAACTTCCAATCACTGCTTACATCATTTAAAACTATTTGTACTGTTAGAACGGACAATGTACTGGCATTTAAAGCTGGATATATGTTTAGAATACTCAGTTCCACTTGTCTTTATTTCAATAAGCGCAAGAACACATCTCCACGAGCACAACAGTCCTTCTTGCTGATTCATCAGAATGCTTAAATACTTGAAGATCTAAATATGTGCCGACATCCTGAGAAAACATTCTTTACAGAAGCTCTTGGTCCAAATGATAAAAGTCTAAGGTGTAATATTTGGGATAACAAGTCTCCTCTTTCCTGCCTCTATTCTCCCAGAAAAAGGAGGCAATGGAGTGAAATCTAAATGGGCATGGGCACACTTTTCTCAAAAATCTCTCTAATTCAAAGCATTTTACTTCACATTAAGCTTCTCTCATGTCAGTATACTGATCAGTCTGCTGTTTTCTCAGAAGGGGAAACTATTTCAGTGTGGATGAGGTTTTCCTTTTTGCATGTGATATTTTAATGTATGTGTTTCTGATTTATGTAAGCTATGTGTTTACATCCCTGATTTGATGTAGACACCCTAATAGTATTCTTCTCTGGAACATCCCTTTTGTTTCCCTTTTGATTTCTTCCAAATTTTGATTCCTTTCTAAACTATGCTTCTTAGACAGGCTTCCCTTATACATTGTTCTACAGTATTTATTGGTGCAAGTCTTAAAAGACCACTAATAAACACCTTTATACATAGCATGAATGGCCACACAGGGCCCGTGGAGAGCATCTTATCAAAGGTCCTGGTTTGGGTCACTGAAATATAATCATCTATGGTCTTTGATTCCTCAATTTATGTAATTCAATTAAGGATGTTTAAATCAGCAAACTAATGTAAGAGTCTAATGAGATTTATTTTCTGCAGAATAACCCTGAGGAGTATCTGTGACAGACTTGTTACTGACACTTCTTCATTTGCATTCTGAGGACCTGGCCATGACACAGCAGCCCCGCCATACTCCCTGTGGCATGACCACAGACCACATGGGAGAAGCCACCCTTGGCAGGCCGTTTGGGCATTTGCCCACTTGGGATTCCTCAGATTTCATTAAGGGCTCATATTTGAATGGAATTTCCTTTATGTCATTTGGGTTTGGAATGTGGGTTACAAAGAATCTGTGTCATCTTTAAGAAATTTTCCTAATCCAGAAAGTGCTGATCACTTGACTAGGTTTCCATTTCTGCTACTATTCCAAACTTACAAAAGACACAGAAAAAATACATTGCATAAAGCTGTTATATTGATTTTTGTGGTTTAGCAGGCTGGTTTAGTCTAAAATGTTACACCACCTGTACTATCTCCTCTGTGTCCTCATGCTGTCCTCCCTGGAGATCCCACTTCTGCCTCCAGAACCCAGACCCGGCTTCTCTGCCCTTCTGTCTCTGGGCAGGGTCATTGAGTTCCTGAGGAGCCAGTGTTTCCTTTTTTTTTTTTAATTCATTAATGTAACTATATATCCTACAATTTTGAATACACAGATACAAAATGGACATTCATCTGTATCCCCTTTTTTGTTTAGTTCC
>NDGN011339233.1:0-10914 GCA_002564285.1 Tympanoctomys barrerae | reverse complement strand
GTTCAAAAAAAAAAAAAAAAAAAAAAAAAAATCTTAAAGCTTTAAATTATTTGAAGATGAGTTTTAATGATAGTGTGTTTTGTTATCTTTATAATTATTCTATTTAGCAGCTCCACAAAAAGATGACATTTTCTTACCAGGAATGTCTTCAGTATAGAGAAAATAAAAGCTGTTGAGTGATTATATTGTTAAAATCAGAAAAGTTCATTGTTTCATATGTGGCATTTATTTAGCAACTATTTTAGGAGTTCATCTAGTACTGTTCTTCTCAGGTACAGTCCTGTCCCTCAGGGAGGTATTAATTTCTTTTTCTCCTGCTCTATTAATCTTCCAACCTGAACATGTGGTGCTCTTTTCAAATGGGTATCCTCTGTGAGCTGACCTCTTCAAGCTTCTGTAACATGCCAACATGTGGAGAAAATCATCTCATCGGTATGCTTAGGCAAGAAAACATGGCAGCCAGGCTTGGTGGCTCAGGCGGATATTTCTTGCTGTGTGGGAGGCTGAGGAAGGAGGATTTCAAATTTGAGTCCGACCTGGGCAACATAGCAATGAATGGGGGGGAGGGGAAGGGAGGGAGAGAGGGAGGGGAAGGGAGGAGGGGGGAGGCCTTGGGTTTAATCTATCTAATATCAGTGCCATGAAAAACAAAGAAACTACAGTAGCTACAGCTGAATTGCCTAGTCCTAGGAATCACTTGGTCCCTACCAATGACTCTGATCCCACGTCTCCTTCCCGTTCCTTTCTGGCTTTCTGGTCACTGTAACTCTGCCTGCTGGAATCTATTATTCCCACCTAGGAGTCCATTCATGAACACTGTTAGATTGTTTTAGTTGATGTTAACTTTCCATAAATACTGTCTTCTTGTTTCCTTCTTTTTTGCTCAGCATTCGAAATTCATTTTTACTGACTTATAACGCCCTAGGTTATCTGTTTAATTGTTGTATTGCATTCATTACATGGGAATATATTATAAATTATTTTTCTCTTTCCGAGCTTTTGGCTATAATTTTTATTTTTGTAGTCTCAGACTGTGGAAGCATGCACACAATTCTTTACACATAATTTTCTGTGCACATATGGGAGTTTCCTATGGCTAAGTATGTATTTAGGAATAAAATTGCTGCATGATAAGTATAATCATTTTCTGGTGAACTGGGGCATTTTTGAAAGGGCTTATTACATTTTCTTTGAATGTGTATAATTTGATGTACTGCTGTTTATAAGGTAACATTTAGTTCGTATACATCTTGAACCACCACAATCCCATGTTGCAATAAAAGTAGCAGGAATCCAAAGGCACAGATGGCCAGTGAAGGCAGCCTGGTCTCCATTCCTTGTAGAGATGCTGACTGGGGCTCTGCTATCCATTAGTTGGGTCTGGTGCCTGTCCCTAGATCCCTCAGCCCAACCTCTGTCCTCTCTGTTCCCTGGGTGCATCTGTGCCAGTTGTTGTCTGTGCCTGACAGCTGTGACTGTGGTCTGAGCACGCTGCTATCTGAAGCATGTTTTGAATAACAGGGCAATAAATACTTTCACACTGAGGACTGCAGAAAACAGACAAACTAAGAAATGAAAATAGAGGAACACAAGATTCAATTGTGCATGCGAAGTAGTAAACTTGGTGTCATATAAATGAATTAAATCTCTTTTGTGGGCCATTTCAGTCATTCCTTTAGGGCCAGAATGTGTGTGCTTCGGCATGTTATGGTCTTTAACATCAAAACTTCAAAACTCTTAGTGCCTTTTTTTGTTTGTTTGTTTGTTTGTTTTTGTATTTTAGGGAAGAGTCTACAGGGTGTTCAGGGTCTCCCTACTAGATCGGATTTGTAGTAATCCACCTGTTTATAGCCTCCCAAAAGTGGGATTACAGGCATGTGCCGCCACGCCCAGTCTCAATTGTAGTCTCAGTGAGCCCCGGGATCAAACCCCTGGTCCCTGTGCCTGCTTGCAGGCACTTTAATCTGCTGAGCTATTTGGCCGGCCCCATCAGTGGTCTTACAGAAAAAAAGTTTGAATGGTTTCCACCCTGAAGCAGCAGCTGCTCCAATTATAGGAGCACACTTACCTTTTTCCCTGCTGGCAGCTTACAGTCTGGCTTTGAAAGAGTTAAGCAGGAGTTCTGTGAGGTCATGTGTGACTTCACTGGGTCTGAACTTTTGAAGCAGGTCTGTTGGAGGGAAGCTGCCTGTTGAGAAGGAGGCTCAGAAGAGGGGGCTCCTGCTTCAGCTTCTTTCAAGTTCTTCTCCTGCAGCCCCTGCTGACACAGTGGCACTGTGGGAGATGTCACTGCCAAGCCAGTGTGTAGCAGTTTGCACTCTCCACAGAAGCAGCTTTCCAAGTACGTTAAAAGAGCCCTCGCAGAAGATGAAAGTTTGCTGAGCTGACGGAATGGGAGAATGGTTTTCCCGACCGATTTATGGGCTGGCCGGTTGCTGAAGGAGGTAACAGGAATGTGGTTCATTGTCTTTGTCTGATCTTAGCAGTGCTGGGTTAGGTATGACTGTAGTTATTGGAAATTCTTTGAATTTGAAAGTATTTAATTTCAGATGAAAAACTTTGTGGGAAAGTCTTGGGAAGAAACTTAAGAAAATGATGTTTCATGTCTATTCCCTTGCAAATCAGACTGACAGAAGTGAAGACAGTAATATATGTAATACAGGGTTTTAAAAGAGGAGATTTTCCCTGGATGGAGTTGCTCTTTGAGGTGGCTGCACAGAGCTTTGTGCTCCTGTCCTGTGTGTGGACTTTCAGTAGCTCCTTGTGACGCTTCTGAGAGGCTGGGGAGGTCACCAGCTTGAGCTTGCTCCTTGAATGAGGTCCATCCTGATGACTCACAAAGCTGTCATTCTTACTTCATTGTGTCAGTGCTCTGCGAAGCAAGGTGGCTGTGCTGTGTGTGTAGAAAGGATCCATCTGAGGATTCAGTGTTACTCTTGGAACACAAAAAGCTAGTCCACATCTTTTAAAAAAAGTTTTCTTTTTCCTGGAGCTGGATGAATTTCAGACCTCTGTTTAACTCTAGAACATATTGTTTTTTCATGTTGAATAGGCACAGATCAGTGTAGAGCGTAAGGGAGGCCAGCTGTGTTAAGAGGGGATACGAGCTTTGTCTATGGCTGTGTTGATACTGTCCCCATTCTAAGATGTTGTGGCTTAAAGAATCACAAGCCCGCAGGCCCGGTGAGAGCCCTAGTGCCTGGCCTTCCAGGGCAGTTGGCTGTCCCTGGAGCAGGTAGGTGTGTTGGTGTGTATATATTGGATTAACTAGGATATCCTGCTTGATTGCAGATATTAAATTCATATTTCCAGTATTTTACAATGTTACTTGTCTGACTGGTTCATCGTATTTTTTTTTGTAGTTTAAATAAAGAAGTTTGGGCAAGAAGTTACTGAACATATTTTGCAAAAGGCATGAGCATGCCAGTTAACTGTCCTTGGCCCATAGGTTTAAGTCCACCTCTACTGACGGTTTGCGCTCTAGTAATTTTCTGTTATGCTTTCCTGAAGCAGGATGAGCACACTACCTCGAGAGAGAGGAGGTTTTGTGAAGATCACCTAAGCTGCATGCATTTTGGGTCATTTTTCTATACTAACACAAGCTTGGTGAATGTTAGCAAACCTGGGCTATTATAAAATTTGCCTCCTTATGTTAAACCTGTGAGAGGAATTACCACTGAAGAGCCATGGGATGCATTTGGAACTGTGGCTGTACTCACAGCCAGCATAACAGCTTCATCATGGCAGTATTCCAAGAGGGACCCTTGTTGTCACCCCCCACCAACCCATTCCCATGCCCATCACTAATCTAGCAAATGCAGCCTTTGATAACAAGGAGGGCTGGGGGAGATAAAAGCTGGTAGATTAGTGCAAATCCATTAAAACTTGGTGTGAATTTCTATTTGCTCTTGGCCTTGCATAGTGACAATTTCGTTCTCTTAGAATTTGGAGGACAATACTGTATGCTTGTGTACCACCTAGGAGGCCTGTAACTCTCATGCAGAATAAATCAGAACAGTCACTGGAAATTGGTCACTCTTTCGGTATTCTTTCCCTAGGTGCAGGTTTCCTTCTGCCAGGTTTGGTGGCAGTTTGCAGGGCTCCTCTGTAGCTTGAACTTTGCCAGTTCTGTCCTTACGCTGCTGGAGCTGGTAGCTGTGCGCCTGTGTGAAAGCTGCTTGGCTTATCTCCTGAGCTACCACTATGGATGCTAATATCGTTTCCATGGTTATTGAGATTAAGGAAATATGTGAAAATGCGTAGCACAGCGTAAGTACTAAACACATTGTTTTCATCCTCCAAAAAGTTCTCCATTTCTTCTGTTACAATCAAGGGACTATTTCACAGAATCTGTAAATCAGTCCCTTTACCCTGGTTTGCTTTATAAAGGTCCCATGTCTAGACCAATGTTTCTAAAATATTTTTTTGATTATTAATAGTTTATATATTCTAATGGCAGTTTCTCTTTTTGCCTTCATAACTTTCCATTGTCAGCTGTAATCTTTGGAGCTTTTAAGTTTAGCCTTGATCTGGTTTTCATAAGTATTCTGAAAGGAATACAGTGCTAGAGGTAAAAATTAGAATTGAAGTCCTTTGGTCCAGCTCCCAGAAAGAACCTCCACTGGGGGCCCCTGGCATTCGCAGTGACATTCTGAGGGGTCTTTATTTGAAGCTGCTTGACTAGTGCAAGAGTACAGATGTAGTATGGAAAGTTCTCTTTGGCTTGCCAACTCCCTGTACAGTTCAGTTCCTCCCTCCATTCTCACAGGGCTTGGAATGTTTGGGAGCTCCCTTAAAGGAGCCAGCTGCACAGCTGAATTGTGTCACCTAGAGCCTAATGCATTTGACAGGTCCGGCTCTAGCCACACTGTGTGGGTCATGTGATCATCACAAGTTCCTGCAGGAGTGCCAGGGCCTTGGTTCTTCAGCAGAGAGCTAGGTTTGAACTTGCCCCCAAACTCCTTAGTCCTGCAGTTCTGGGACAGCAGAACCTGTGTTAGTTTCCAGCAAGAATTTTAGTCATTCTTTAGCTGACTGAGGGTGTGGTTAAATCAGCCCTTTGGTCTGCTGTTGTATTTGGCTTCTTGTCATCAACAACATAGGGTGGGGATTGGGCAGAAAGCACACTGAACGTGGAGTTGGGAGCTGCATACTCAGATTCTGGCCTTGGTGTTTACCATCCGTGACCTTGGCCAGGACCCCTTTGCTCCTCAGTTTCTTTACTTGCACAGCAGAACTACTGTGAGATTGAATAAAATAATGCATGTGAAAGTTCTGTGCAGACTGTAGAGCTCTGTTACCTCGTAGGTGGATAGAATTCATTGTGCTCTGGAGAAGAAGGAACAGCTGGAGCTGGCTAGTCTGGTGTTCTTGGACTTTGTCTCACTTCTTTGTGGAGGTTTTTTATCCAGTCTCTTCTTGAATGCGCCTGCTATGCTTAGGAACTTGTGTTCAGAACAGAGAGGGCAATGCAGTTTCTGCATCCAGAATGTTCTCAAGCAACTCTGCTTTGTTGATTCAGCTGGTCGTTTATTGGTGTTCAGGAGAGGAAGCCAGAGAACACAACTAATCAGAGTCCAGTTCTGCTACTGAGTATGACACCTTGGAAGTTATTTTTATTTCTTTATCTTTAAATTTCTGCACAATGAGAGGATTAGGCTGAAAGGTCCTGTTTTTGTGGGGAGGAAACAGTGACTATTTTCCCTTTTCTATCATTCCTATCTTGCCACATCCATCATCTTATAAGGCAATTTCTGCTTCTCCTTTTAAATAAAGTGGACAGAAATATCAGAGTGTTATATATGCATGTATATCATATGAAAATGTCATAATGAAGCTCATTCTGTATAATTAAAATACGCTAAGAACAAAACAATAGATAAAAAATGTATATTTGGATAGTGGAGAAAAAAAGATAAATGAGTGATAAGACTGTTAAGATCAAATGTGCTTTTGAGACTTAGCTGTAATGAAAACCTTTTACCTTTGATAGGATGTTAAGGGCGAATATCAGATTACCTTGCTCAGAATCCACCGGCCTTGATATTGCTTTGCTTTGTAGTCACCCAGAGCTGATGATCTTTTATCAGGACTTCTGGATTTCACCCATTTTTGTGAGAGCTGAGTATTGAAAGGAGAGTGAAAGGAAAGGGAGATGTTATGCCTTGTGTTTAGATGTACCCCAAGGCCTCATGTGGTCATAGGTAGGAGTTTTTAGAGATAGCTGAATCTAGAGTGTGTGCTTGAGTTGTGATATGATGCTAGGATGAGGGGTGGCTGATTATTAAATCAGTCCATTGATTAGTTTGGCACTGTCCTAATGTTGTTAGCCTGCATACAGTGTAAGGGACCTAAAGAGGGTTGTCTTGTCCCCTGCTCACTTGCCCCACTACTTTTTTGACCACCACAGCCTTGTCTTGTCTCTGCAATGCTCCCTGCCATGCTGATTTGCCTTAGAGCCAGCTGATTATGGACTGAAACATCTACAAACTGTGAGCCAAATAAGCCTTTCCTTTCCTAACTTTGAGCATCAAGTATTTTGTCTTAGCAATGGGAAAAGTGACCAATACAAAAATTGGTACCAGAAATGGGCTCAGTGCTGTGACTACCTGACCACATGATTCAGGAGCCTTTGGGACTGGCTTGTGTGAAGAGTTTGGAAGGGTTCAGAAATGCCAGCCAGAAAAGTAGAGCTGGAGCACTTTAGGATCTACTTAGTGGGAGATTCTGGTCCCAGCTCAGAAGACCAGAGTACTGATAGACATCCTCTTGGTAAAGCCTGGCTCAGGAGATTTTTGCTGGGAAGGACTGTATTGGATGATGAACACCAGACAATGTCTGTTATACCTTGGGAGAAAGTTTGTCTGCATTTTGTTCATGTCTAGAGACTTTGCTTGAGACTGAAATTAAGGGTGGTGGACTAATTGATCCTGCAGAAGAAATTTCAAGGCAGTCAAATATTGAGATGATGTAATGGCTACTGTTACAGCTCTTAGCCAGATATATGTTGGGAGTCAAGAGCAGAGAGCCCAGCAGAATGATTTAGAGCATTTTGAGCTTGACCAGGAAGGAAACAAAAATGAAACAGAGGAGAAATTGGTCCCTCAAAATTCTAGGAAAACAAACAAACAAACAAAAAAACCTGATTATTTCATCAGAGAAAAAATAGAAGAGGTGGTCCAAGGACATCATAGAAACCAGAAGGATTCTATTCTTTGTAGCTTCAGAGTTGCAAAGATGAAAGAATTTGCTTTGAGAGGAGAGCCCCAGAGAACCTTTCTAGAATGGCAGTGGCCTAGGGAAGTTCTTTGGGATTTGATTCATAAGCGCTCGACTCCTATAGCCAAGAGAGAAAGAAGCCTGGCTTTGCATCATCCACATGGCACTGGTTTTAGGATCATGTAGAGTGGAAGAGTTGTGGAGTCAGAAAGGCTTCCACCCAGAAGGCTTGGGAAGCCAGACAGTGTGTCCCTGAGAGAGCTGTGAATGGGAAGCTGTGAATGGGAAGCTGAAGGCACGCTGGAGACCCCAGAAGTCTGGAGAAGCCAGGAATGTGGATCAGTTGAGGAAGACTTCAAGGAGGGAGCAGAGCTGGTCAAAGAGAGAAGCTGTGGGAACTGTGGAAGCTACAACCATAGGAGGGGCCCTGGTGCTGGAGCCACTGGAGCCCTTTGGAGCTCACATCTTGGTAGAGATTGCCTCTGGCAAGATACTGTACATGAAACTAAATGACTCAGTGTTTGCCCTGTTGAAAGTTGGACTTGCTTTGGTTCCATTCCTTGTATTTGTAATTTTTAGGATGGAAATGTATGTTGTATGCCATTGAATATTAAAAGCGGGTTTTCATTTGTACAGTGACCTATAGATAAGAATTTGCTTTATATCAGAGGAAGGACTTGGAACTTGGACTTATCAGCAATGCTGAAACTGTTAGGACTTGGGAAGCTCTTGGAGATGGACCAAATGCCTTTTCTTTTTGTCTTTCTTTTTGAGACAAAGTTTTGCTATGCAGTACAGCCTGGCCTTTAACTCACATTGTACCTAGGCTGACCTCAAACTAGCAGTGAATCTCCTGCCTCAGCCTCCCAAGTGCTGGGATTACAGGAGTGTGCCACCATGCCCAGCTCAAATGGCTTCTCTGTAAGTGAACATGTATGAGTCTTGAGGGTAGGCAAAGGGTTAAATGTTATGGTTTGTGTTTAGATGTCCCCCTAAAACCTCATGTAGTCATAGGTAGGGCTTTTTCAGAGGTGGTTGAATCTAGAGTGTGTGGTTGATTCATGGTGCAATGCCAGGATTAAAGGTAGCAGGAGTAAGTCAGTCCACTGGTTGGTCTGGCAATGTCCTGGTACCCTGGATACAACATGAGCGACAGCAAGAGGCTTGTCTTGTTCCTTGATCATTTGCTTTGCTACCTTCTGCCCACCGTGAACTATTTTCCCTCTGCGGTGTCCCTCTGTGTCGCTGATCTGCCTTGGAGCCCGATGAGTGTGAATTGAAACCTCTACACGTGTGAGCCAGGTAGGTCTTTCCTCCCTTAACTTTGGGCCTCGGCTATGTTTTCTCAGCAATGAGAAGAGTAACTAACACAAGGAGGTAAGAGAAAGGGGAGGAAAGGGTGAGGGCAGCTGGTAGTTGAAGCGGGAGAGTGTCATGGTAGCTGAAATGCCACTGTGTGAATGGATGTTCTTTCAGCTTGAGGTAGTGATAGCATAAAAGACATTCTGCCAGCAGAAGATGTTTACGTTGCTATGGTTCTCCATCCTATTTTTTTCTCAAGTTATTTATCTAAATGTTGTTGAGGAGAGGAGCACATCCATCATGAGTGGACACTTTGGTCTGGCTTACCTGGGACCTGGGACTGGGAAACAGGATTAGATAACAGAGTAATAGAGAAACATTCATATTTTTTCAGTATTTTACTATAAGAAGATCAACAGAGGATTAAAAATGGTTCTTACAGCTTATTGTGGAGAAGGCTTGTGTGTGGTCCTTGTATTGAGAGACAGTCACTGGCTTCTGTAATTATGGATTTTCTTGGAGGACTCCTTACCTGGGCAGTATCAGACACCCGCGGAAAATGCCCAGAAGTCATTCATAGAATTTCAAGAGGCTGCAAAGGCGGTGGGTGGTAAGAGTAAGGCAAATTGTGTTGTATTGGCTAACAGCCCCAGAATATGGCCACCTATAGGAGTGACGGGTTTGTTCTAGACCCTTTCAGCAGCGTTGCATGCGGAGATTCTGGATATGACAGTTCTTATTGAAGCGGAAGACACTTACTTTGCATATATCCTTTAACCAGTAGATCAGTACCCACTTAAATGCCAGATGTGTAAGTGCTGCTTCAGTAGTGAAAGTGGGGGTTATGGCTGGCAGAAGCTGTGACCATTAGAAGGTAACAGCAAATTAGCCTGAGGAGCGAGTTGATCGAAGCTGAGTTTGGCCTTGCGAGTGCTAGCAACTTCACCTTGGGAAGCTAGTGTGTCCAATTCTCTGCCATGACCTCACCACTGATTGACTTCACTATAGAAATTGCATTGCTGAGCTTTTTCTGAAAGTTAAAAAATAGGGAACCACAGAGTGTCTATTTGAAATACAGCCCAGGAATGACAGTTGCCATTTTTATACGAAAGGAAATTGCCTGGGCCGTAGTCTCCACTTCCCCTGTGGGAGCCTGCCTTTTTGCATTTGCCCTGAACTCAAGGGTATTGGCCATTCTGGGACTCTGTTTCAATAATATGAATTTTATAACTCATGTCTTTGAAATAATTGCTACCACCTCTACCACTACCAGTACCACTACTACTAGTTGTTCTCCTTCATCTCTTTCTCTGTCCTCTCTTTTTACTCCTCTTTCTGCTTCTTCTCCCCATCTCTCCTTCACCTCTTTCCCCTTCCGCCTCCCCTCCCCTCTTACTTTACTTCTATCTCCTTCTTCTGAAAACAAAACAAACAAACAAAAAACTTGCTGAGAAAATAATGGGAGGTTTAGATTGAACAACAGGCATACCACCAACTGTTTGCAGAAACTCTATGCCTGGCTTGGCTGGGCCGCCCCACATTGGGAGCTGCTTGTGTCCTATGTGTGCAGCCTGTGCCTTGGTCTTCTTGGGAGGTCTGCGAGATATACAGCCGTGTGGCCAACTCTGGCAGGAGGCTAGAGATGCACATCTGCAGAAGCTCGCTTTGGTGCCAAGGGCAGGGATGTCCACCTGGTATGTGTTAACAGTCAAATTCAACCTATTTTGGCTGATGTAGGTGTAATTTGTATTTTGGGGGGGGTGGAACCGGGGATTGAACTCGGGCCCTTGTGCTTGCCAGGGAAGCACTTATTCTACTGAGCCATCTTCCCAGCCCCCGTAATTTGTATCTTGTGTTACAAATTGTATCTGCATTAGCCTCAGTTTTATGAAAACTTATTTGAAACCTGTCTCATGCAAGTAAGTGTACTTGAAAGTAATTAGGGGCTGAATTGGATATGGCTGCATTACTCTTAGAGAAAGTATCCTGTAAAGAAGGGAGGAAGATGTAGGGATTTTTATTTCTGCAGTCTTGTGTGCTACGTGACCAGGAGCTGTCCTTCTGGGGTTCACTGCTGTTCTTTCCATCTGCCTACCCACTTTCCTTCCTTTGCTTCTCTCATCTGCTCTGTTTTCAGAGGTGTTTGGCTTGTCACAGATTTCTCTATTTCTAACCAAACCGTGACTCCCCTTATTGTTTCTCCGTCTTATCTTGCCAATCCCCGTCAGTCGGCTGTGGACAGGGACATTCAGTTACTGGTTGTGTGGCTGCGGCCTTTGGGTACGTCCAGCCGATGTACCAGTGCGGTTCTCGTGGTCCTGGGGTGCCTTTGGACCCATCTGTAGAAGGCAGATGTCTGTAGCTGTCTATGTCTGCTGGTGGTGACACAAGGGG